>ML677397.1:5675470-5702256 GCA_007922305.1 Dermatemys mawii | reverse complement strand
TACACACCTAACTCCTGTTCATTTCAGTGGGTGTTGGGTGCCTGATATTTTCCGGATCTGGGCTCAGATCTGAAACAATAGCCAAGTGGTAAAAGACTCCCATTCCCATTTTCAGCCCCTGTCACCAGCCAGTAACCCCATAGACTGAGTAGATACCCCCCACATATGTAAACATATCCAAGCACAGGGCCTGTACACACCCACAAAACACTGCTCTCTATGGGTTTCAGAGATTTGAATCACCGGCTGAATTTTTTCCATGACCTTGTTACAAAAGACATTGCAAAAATAATTCCACTTTGTTGCAGGCTGACCTGGAGATGCAGGATGTGTTCAGAGTTTAGGGATAGCAGTCAGAGGATGGGGGGAAGGAGAAGCTGCAGGTAGACCTGGAGACGCGGGATGTGTTCAGAGGATGGGGACAGCAGTCTGAGGACGCAGGGAAGGAGAGGCGAGGGATACACCGTATAGAGAGTTCTATATGGCACTGTCCGTATGAGACACTTCCACGTGAGTGCCTGAGCTGCGTCTGGGGGAAGCACCAGCTCCGGGTACCTACAGTACGTGAAGGACGTGGCGTGGTGGAAGGAGAACGTGTTCAACCAAACCCTAAAGTGACCGATGCGGACGGAATAGGAATCAGAGAACATGGAGAGGGGTTCCCTGCTCCCCTCCGAGCAGCACTCCCTGGGGTGACTGAAGGTGGGATTGTTAATTCTTGTGTCATGTGACCCACACCTGCACAGGGAGGCGCTCTCACTCTCTGCTAAGCACATGCTGTCTGCGACAGCCCTGGAGCTAGCAGAGTTGGTCATTTAGCACAGGCCGTAGAGGCTCACGCTATTAGACCTGGAGGTCTCAAGTTAGATCCCTGCAGCTTATGACCTCGCCTGGAGTATCACCTACTGACGGGAAAGGTGACATTTCCTCCACCGTAGCTGTCAATGGCTGATGAGCCTCCTGGCTGTGTGGCACAAGCCCTTGTTCAACAGTTCCCTGGTCCCTTACCCCAGCCTGGAACAGGGAGCTACAGGGGTCTCTACCCCACCATCCCCTCCATGGAAAGGTTGCATCAAGTGCCTGTATTATAAAGCGAGAGCACAATGGTTCCACCACCGAGCTCACTGGTGAAGACTTCAATGCATGTTCAGGCTGGCCGGAGAGCAGCAGTGCACCTTTTCCCCTGCCCCTCCCCGCACTGGCGCCAGGGGCATCTCAGGATGCAAAGTAGCAGCACTTTTCCTCAGGCAGACACGTGACTGTACTGGGGTGTCTCCTGTCACTCACTGGGGATGTTCGAGCCCCAGGAGCGGGGGACAAAGTTTGACATCAGGGGATTTTTCTTTTCAGCCGCAGGGTCTGTTTGCTATTTGTTCTCTTCTGATAGGCCCATGGGGATGGCCATCATTTCAGGCTGCAAGGAGAAAAGAACCAATCAAGAGAAATGAACGTGTTTTCCCACCCATCCTTTGTCTATCTGGTCTATTTAAACCTTAAGCTCTTCATGGGGGACCCATTCACTGCTGGGCCACTAGGTGCTACCTTAACACGCACAATTCTTGATACTGGTACCAGACTGAGTCCCCAGCCCTCACCATGAGAGAGTGAAATAAAAGCCTCATCTCTGTGATAAAGCCTTTCCCAGCCCAGTGACAGCATCTGCGTAGGAACCACCAGTGATTGAGGAGACTAGAGGGATGGAAAGTAAGAAGGAAGAGGTAATGAAGTTCTACATTTGATATGTCTGGTATTAATACCATATACATTAGATAGAGACATTACACAGCTTTAAGAGTTGGGTAGTTACGTTAACTGAATCTGTTCTCTGTCTACAGTTGTTTGCCCAGGACGTCAGATATCCCAGAGCACTTTGCAAAGCTGAAGTCAGTTTTGGCATTAGAAAATAGGAAGCCTGTCAAGGCCAAGGCACATGAATGGTACATCCTAGCACAGGTTGGGAGTATCGCTGCACCCAACTGGTTTTGAATGTAGTAAGGGATGCACCCCACCCATGTACTTACTGTCTGCACCACTACTGACTTGGACTCTTAATACATTATATGGGTGGCATATCTGAGCCCATTTATCCACCGACGCTTTAAAATCTCCCACACTCCAATCTGGATCTAGGGTGGCTATGTGATATGGATGTACGTCGTGAACCTTGTCACTGATACTGGCAATCCCCCATAACCGAAGCCCGACCCCAGATGTACAGAACCTTCCTTCTTAGCTTGTGTACGTTCGATTTTAAACATCAGCTTTAATAAAAAATTTAAATCCAAAGCAGAGATAAGAAAAGTGCAGAACAAAAGAACAAATTAAGGAAGTGTTGCCACCTGGTGGGTTGGATTTTAGTGATGGGTAAAGAATTGTGTAACTTGTAAAATCATACTGTAGATACTACTCGCTGAAATACCTAACTTTGAAGCACATCTTTGGCAAGATAAGAATTGCTTTCTGGAAGGAGGGTATGTATTTCTCCTTGTCACATTGTACTACTTTGTCTCTAGCCAAGAAATTTGGCTATTTTGGTCCTTTGAACATTTTTAAGAATGAACCGCAAGTGTAGTGCCCTTCAGCCAAAGGGCTTTGCAAACATAGGTACCTATCTAGCATTGCTGAAATGCAGCCCTCAGCTTGGCAGCAACACGGCAACTGATTTCCAGCTGCCCAGCAGCACAGGACTGGATGTGCACACAAAGAATCCTAGATTTATTTGACATTGCAATGGGCTGGAGGTTGAGGGTAAAGCGAGGGAGGCAGAATGGAATCACCCATGAATGGGGCTAACAAACCCCTCCGCTGTGTCAAGAACTTCTCAGCTAGAGGAGCTGGGGAGAACACTGTCTCCAACTGGGCTGGGCCATCCCATTGTCTACCTTCCTAGCTATCTGGGTACAAGAGTGATCAGGACTCACTAGGATTGTTGTGGGAGATGGAGTGGGCTGGGATTTCTTTGTTGTGTGCATCAGGCAGGGCTGCCCTTTAATGATGGGAGTAACCTCACCTTCTGAGGGAAGGCGCCATATCTGCTGGGGTCCGTTGGGGGCCGGGGCAGGTAGGCAAGCATGTGCTTGGCGGTGGGAGTCTGCACAGGGGGGATGAGGTTCCTCCGGCTCCGAGGCTCCTCGTACTTCAGCTGGCAACCCCCGATGTGGTTGTGAACACAGCGCCGGTTGTCGTCCTGCTGTGTCTTCATGCTCCTGCTGGCGATGGGCAGCGCCGTGGCTAATCAGGGGCCAGGGCGCTACCCCAGGGCTTTCCACCTTCTCCGGTGGGGAATCCTGCTGTGGGAGAACACAAAGATGGGGCTTATTTTAACCAGTGAATGGGCAAGTTCAGTACCAAAACCCAGCTCACTGCCAGAGGGGCTGGGGTCCCCATTCCAGACAGTAGCACCAGCGCCCCATTCAGATTCAGGGAAGAGGGGAGCCAGCCTGGCATGGGAGAGCCCAGGTGCTCCCCTCTGAGCATGGCTTTTGGCTGCAGACACACCCCTGTCCCGCTGAGCGGAGCTGGGTGCACTGAGGCAATAGAAGTAAGTCCGTCCTTGGTACCTGGAACACAGGAGATGCTCTGAACTAGGCAAAGCCTGTGTTGCCTCCCTTGATGGAGGCCACCGCGTCCCCAGCAGGGTTCTGAGCACTAGGCCAAACCCGGTTTAGCCTCCCAGATACATCCCATTCCTGAGGCCATGAAACACTGTGGCTCTTCTGATTCACACTGATGTATTACCTACTAGGGACTGACCTCACTGAGCTTCTGGTCTCTACCTACCAGAGAGCCGGAGGCCATTGTAACCTGGGGTCTCCACACTGGGTGCGAGGGACACCAGAGCAGCTGGGTACAAACACAACCCATACAGATAACAAGGAACAGGCAGACTTCCCCTAATGACAGTATAACAGGACAATATGACAAAAAGACAATATGAAAGGACAATACAATGGGTAGACAATATGATGGATAGACAGTATGATGGATAGATTTGTTCAAAACAACCTGTGCCAGGAGAAAGGCAGTAACGCGTAGAGGGGCTGCACCTCAGTGTGTCCGGAGTGATGAGTAATCTGTTTTGCACCTGTGTATAAGAATATGTCCCGGAGCGCACATCTTTGCCCCATCTAGGGGGGCAGTGTTGAAGTCCTGCCACTGACTGAGCTGTGTCCATTGTCAGGGGACACATATGTACTAGCAGACTTGTCAATATCTAATCCGGCTGAAGCTAGAGACTGTGTTTCATTTGACAATAAACCTGGCCGAGTGCCTTCGTACCTTACTAGAGTCTGTGGTGTTTGGGGATTCTCTCAAGGTCTGCTGTGCCAGCTATCTGCACTGAGCTGGGGCAGCACCCAGAGGGAACTGACTGTTATCATCATCGAACAAGAGCAGAACACCACACCGACAGAGTCTGACAACATTGGTGACCCTGACCGCTGATCTGGTGAGTAAGAGAGCTGTCCGCTGTAGGAATCGCAACCGAACATGGCAGGAAACCACGAGGTAGGGAACCCCCTTAATCCCTCCCTGCAAATCCTCAGAGTTTAAAAAATATAATGGGGAAGAAACATGTAATTTGTAAGGCTAGGGCAGAGACTGTAGTCTTAAAATGTAAAATATTGCAAATTATAATAACCACGGCTGTGGAATGGTTAAAACAGCATGCCACAAAATAGGTGGGGCAAAGTAACAGTAACAAAGAAAGAGTTAAAAGAATCAAAGGAAGCTACACTGCCCTGGAATGCTTCCATCCCCCTTGCAGGGTGGAAGCAGCCCAGAGACAACCAGCACAGCAACAGAATAAAACACTGGAAACAACTGCAAGGAACCTACAAAAAAGAGATGTGCCATTCCCTGTTATAAATACTGGTGGCAAACAGCAGGTTTCAGGTAGCTCCCCTGTGCCTGAAGAATGGGGACAGAAGTGGAAAAAGGTGGCCCTAGTAAAATTAAAAGATGAAATGGGATCCACCGCAGTGCAACCACTGTCTTATGATAAAAGCCAGGTTCTGGTAAAACCTAAATTGGAACCTAGACTGGTGCCTGTCAGAATGGGAAAAGTAAGTGCACAGATGGAAAAAGTAGCAAACAATACTTTTACTGACTTGGTAAATGAAAGGAAGGAAAACATGGAACAGTTCACAGAGCACATTAGGAGACAGGAGCTGCGAATCAATCGCAGGGAAGTGCATAAAAAGAAATTTCAAAGTCAAAAATTAAAATTGAGCAGGTTAACACCTAAAATGGATTCATTAATACATGGAGTTGCCCGAAAACAGTTAACTGCAGCAAAAAATGGCACTCCTGACAACTATTTGGCATGCACATAAAAGCAACAGAAACTAGGGGAACAAATTTGGGTTTTACGAGAGCAGGTAACTATCCCCACTCTCCTCTCAGAGCCAGGATAAAAACCAGGGGTGTAGTTCCCAACTGTGCTGGTTCCCAATTGCTTTGACCCACGGAACCACACTCCGCGTTCATATCTGAAAATAAACCTTCTTTCTCAAATATTTTTACATGCTGGTTAAGTTCTTCCTTTAAATGCCTTCTCAGTTCGCTGAACTTGCTCTGCTGCCTGTACTTTCAAAGACCTTGATAGACTTAATCTCTCCCGGCTCAGGTCTCACTACCTTCCTAGGTTGCTCTTGACCAGCCCTTTCCCCTGCCTCTCCTCACTCCGGCTCACTCTCTTTGTTTTAAAAGTTGTAGTTTTTACAGAAACCTCCAAAAGAGAAACAATTGAAAACAGAACAAAACAACAAACAAAGAAAACAAGGTAAAAAAATTACTTTAAATAAATTCAGTAAATTAATTATCTTAACCCTTCAGGAATGCAACAGCTGGAATTATTCCTAACTTTCTTGAAGATATGGTTGCCAAGCAACAGAAATGCAGACTCTGCTTCTAATCCTATCCACACACTAATATTTGAAAGATGGGTTTTTCTAATTTAATATACCAGTTTTAAATAATGTTAAATATAAAGTATTGCAAAATTCTTTGTTACCAAATTAATACAATAAATGTGGCATATATTAATATATTTTTATCAATTTATATTAAAAAGTTATAAGGTAATAACTTGTTTATCCAAATGTTTAACCCTTTTTATTTTTGTTTGCCTTATTTTGTATAGTTATGAATAGAAGTCTGGCGCCATTTGTTTTTAATTGTAAGTTTGTCCTGTATGTCCTGTGCTGTATGTTGTGTGTGTCACGTGACTATTTTTTTTTGTTGCAACAAAAATAAATTTTATACAGTTTTAAAAAATGTATGTATAGGTAGTACCACACTATTTTAAGACCATAGTTGAGGTGGTATCATATTATTAGCAGCAATTTTTTGTGCAAAGTTCAAAAAGGTTTCAGTTACAAATTTATATACATATATTTATGCCTCAACTAATAATGCAACTGCAAACAAAAAGAACTCTCTTTTTGAAAACAGTTTTGTTTTTTAAGTTTTTTAAATTCTTATTCAAAGAAAAAAGGTAAGAGAAAACCTCAACATTAAGGTAAAGATAATATTAACAAAATGTCAATTTCTTGTTTGGGCTTTTCATAAACTTGTTTGCACTTTTAAATATAGCTATAAGAACGCGACAGCAAAAATTTATTCATAAAGCTAACCAAACAACGTCCAGCAGGTTTCCACGTTTTCAATAGGTTTCCACCTTTGGCTCCCAAACACAATAAAGCATCATCCAAGTTTAATACCCTCAAAGTATTTGCATGAACCTGTTTTTCAAATGTATTTTGGTTAAAATTATAGTTGGTTTAATTTTATACTCTTTTCTTTTGTTATGTTAATGGGAAGCAGTGGTGGTTAAATTTTGTGCTTCTAAACAGTTAACAAGAGTGAAATTGGTATCACAAGCAAATTAACTCTGAAAAGCTTGGTAAAAAATATGTTATTGATTCTTTTGCTAACACAGAATGTTCAAAAAAAGGCATTTATTTTTGTAGTTAAGCATTACATTTAATATAAAATATTAGTAATCCACCTCAAATGAAAATGAATGTCTATACAACAACTGGAAAAGTACAGCTTGTATTATAAAAGACTTGGTCCCTATTACACTGTCAACAAACTACGTAAAACTTTGTATTAAGTTTGGATTGCTGAAAACAAAAACAAAAAAAGGAAAAAACAAACAAAAACCTTACTATTTGACTAACAAAAGTTGTTTAACTTTCATCCCACAGACCAAACATGCTAGGAAATATCACACCCTGAAGACACCAGAAAATATCAGTATACAGTGAAGAAACCCCCAAGCATCAAGAAAAGAAAAGTGAAGTGCTTTATAAGAGACTGGTCAAATATACTTCTACCTACCATATATGGACAATTAAGTTAACAATCAGCTAAAATCCACTAGCTGGATCAGGATAAACTGTCATTTAATTTTAACCTGGTTACTTATAAAAACAACTGTATTATTGCTGTACTACTGTATTATCATTGTATTGTTATATTATTGCTGTATTGTATTATTGCTGTACAACATTTACAATGTGCATAACCTTGCTAAACCGTTTAACCAACACACAGGTAAAAATCAACAAATGAATAGCAGCAAACAACATGAAGGCAAGGAAAAAACAAATTGGTAAAGAAATACAGTAACTATAAACCGAGTAAACAAATTCCCTGTTAATACCAGTCATAATTTGGGTTACTGACATTGCACCCTAACTAAGGCACATATTATTCAAAACAATCTTATTCAGTGTCTGGATACCAATCCTGACACAGCAATATTTGATAAATTGGCTACTGTCCATTCAGTAGGTTATCTGGAAGACAACATCCATGAGAAACAACTGGATCTATGTCAACCACTGTGTATCACAGAGCAGTGGAAGAGAGAAGTTAGCTACTGCTGTTTCCTGCCCAGTGAAGCTTACCAGAGAGTGACAACCAGCAGTAAGGGTAATTTATAACATGGCTGCAAATCTCTAGTTTGCATGTGCCGAGTAACAGGGGTGAATACCCAGCCTCCATTTTCCCTGGGGTAAAACGGTGATTCTGCTTTCCCCCAATCCTGTACCCCTCTGACACTTCTACTTATTTTGCTTCCTTTTTTGTCCCTATTTCCCTTACCCGAAATAACCAAACAGAAAATAACAAACCAGTAACCACTTTGTCTTGGTCTACAGCAATCACACTTAAAATCATTACTGGTATCTCAAAGCAATCAGTTGCGCACACAACCTGCTTGACTACATCACTGTCACGGGTTGGATCACAGAAATGCCTTTGGGATTGTCATCTGATGTGCCAAGACTACTTCTGCCCCTACTTTCTTGACTTGGCAGCCTGGAACATCAGAGCCCTGCCTGGTTTGAGTCAGACCCGCTAGCCTGCTGCAAACCCAGACCCAGATCTATACCACATCCTCCAACTGCTGTAGGCTCAATTGAAAACAGATTAGGAAGTGTGCTTGTCTTTAATGCTCAGATGCTCAACTCCCAATGGGGTTCAAACCCCAAATAAATTGGCTTTACCCCATATAAAGCATATATAGGGTAAACTCAAATTGTTTGCCCTCTATAACACTGATAGAGAGATATGCACAGCTGTTTGCCCCGCCACCCAGGAACTAATAAATTAATAAGTAAAAAGTGATTTTATTAAATACACAAAGTAGGATTTAAGTGGTTCCAAATGGTAACAGACAGAACAAAGTGAATTACCAAGTAAAAGAAAATACAACATGTAAATCTAAACCTGATACAATAAGAAAACTGAATGCAGACAAAATCTCACCTCAGTGGTGTTCCAGTGAGCTTCCTTTTACAAACAAGTCTCCTTCTAGTCTGGGTCCAGCAATCGCACACACCTGCTGTAGTTAGTCTTTTGTTCCAGTTTCTTTCAGGTATCCTTGGGAGTAGAGAGGCTCTCTCAAGCCAGCTGAAGACCAGATAGGGGGGTTTCCCAGAGGTATAAATAAATTTGGTCGTCGGCGGCGGCGGCGGGGGGGGGCTCCCTTTCCCTGTGTAAAATCCAGATACAAAATGGAGATTTGCAGTCACATGGGCAAGTCACATGTCAAAGCAGGACTCAGAACTTACAGGGAGCAGCCATTGTTCACATGCTACCTTTAAGGGGAGGTGAAATACTGTAGGAGGCTCCCTCTCTGGTCCAGTGGTTGGGTTCTCCAAAGAATATGTAATGAAAGTGCAGCAGCTTCAACTGAAAAGACCAAGGGAGCCCCAGAGTCAGAATACTGCCTAGCCCAGCATTTAGGCCATTCGCTTGACAGGGAAGAGCTCAATGTTCAAATCCCTTTTCAGCAAGTATAAAGGGGAAATTGACCCCCCCAACTCCCAGGTGCTAGCCACAACTCCAAACCACTAGACCCCACTGGCTGGTTGCTTGGTCTGTGACCCAATACATTTGCAATGAGAGTGAAACAACTGCAGCAGAAAAAATGTGATGCCCTCTCAACCAACCTCCCAACAAGAACAATTCTTAGTCCAGCAGCTGCACATGCCGCTTGGAGACAGGAGATGGCTCTTCATGTCCCTTCTCAGAAAGCTGGGGAAGGAATTGATCCTGCATCACCCAAGCCACTGATCTACAGAGGGATTCATATGGAGAGGTTTGTCCAGTTGCTCTATAATGTAAGTGGCACATCCTCAAGGGGCTACAAAGAGCAACTCCACCTCAGACCATCCCTTATGGCCCTGACTGGGGCTCACACTTGAGACAATGCAGAGCTCCTATTCAAATCCATTTGCATCAGGCAGGGAGAAGGCAACTGAACCAGTGTCTACCCCTCCCAGATACCGAATGCTGCGTGCTAGCCACGGCCAGGAAACCCTCAGGTGACTAAACCATTTCTTTTGAGCTTGTTAGATACCTGTGAATGCCCCACAAAACAGTAGAGGAGAGAGGGGGAAGGAGGCTGAAGCCCACCCTGTAACCTTCAGCCTAGTGGTTAGGGTCCTCCCCTCTGATTGTGGGAGGGGGCCCTGTTCTCATTTCAACTTGGACGAGCCATGCCTAAGCGGGGAGAAGACAGAGCTCTATAAAAGGCGTGGAGAAGTGGAAGGAAAGGCCAAGCAAAGCACACACAGCCTCTCCCCGGGGAATCGAACAGCACAAAGTGCTCCTGCTTTGCCAGCAGATGCCACTGTTGAACAACACAGCAAGTGGCTGCACTGCAGCGGCTCTACCACAGTGCAGAGGTGGATCCAGATGTTCAGCACCAGAGGAGGGAGAGTTCATTAGGAGGGGGTCCCTTCGGGGCTCAGTTTCCTCCATCTGTAAATGAAGATTGTTTTTTAACCTTCTCCACAGAGGGAATTGTGAAACTCAGTTACTGCAATACAGGAAGTATTGAGTGAAAGGGGTTTGATATTATCATTGGCAGTGTCAGGGAACATGCAACTGTGGGTTAAAAACACTTGAGGTATGTTAACTAAGTCCAGTAATACTCAGCCTGAGGGGTAAAGGTTTATTATTGCCCCTACTGTACAGATGGGGAAATTGAGGCACAGAGACACAGTAACTTTCCATGAGTTCACACAGCAAGTCAGCTGTGGGATTAGAATCTAGCAGCCCTATCTCCCAGGCCCTCTCGTTCCCACCTTCTGTCCCAAGTCCACACTCCTGTATATATCACATGAGTATAAGGACTGGAAGGCAGGAATGAAAGAGGGAGTTTGCCTCAGGGCAGTAGGTAGCTAGGACTAGAAGAGAACTGGGGCAGGCAGGTCTATGCCAGGGGATTCTTCCACGCAGGGTGGCAGGGACTGTCTGTCACTATGTATGTATACAGCTCCTAGTACAATGGGCCCCCTGATCTTGGCTGGAACTATTTAATATAAATAAAAACCACAACACAGGAGTTATCGAAATACAAAAGAATCGTAACAAAAAGAGTCAGCTATGGATTTAATATTTTGACTTAGCTTAATGGTGACACCTAAGGGCCTGATTGTGCTACCCCCTCCTTGCTCTGAGAGGTCTCTTTCTCCACAAGTCACCCCTCGGATCAGAACTCTCCCCATATCCCGGCTCATGGTCATCCCTCTGATCATTCCAAATGCCAGCAACTCAGCTTCCAAGCACAGAGTCAAACAAGCATTATTCAGGCTAGTTACTGCCTGAATGCTGTAATCCCCAGTCTGCTCCGTGTCTTTCTCAGGCTGCCTTGCTCTAGTGGCCAGAATGAAACCTGGAGCTGGGCTGATGACCAATGAATGTGCCATTTACTATTATGATTGATTATAAACAAAATTACCAAGGGCCCAATCCCTGACCAGAGGGCAGAGCTAAAGCTATTGAGGTTCCCTAGCTGTGCATTCTTATCTCTTGGCTTCTCTGGATTTCTTTTAAATTCAGCCCTGACTGAATATCTTGGGTTTACAGTGCTTGTTTTGGGACTAATTACAGCATTCTTGTAATGTTTTCTACCCTTCGGTTACTGATACGGCCTCGCTATCTTAATTCCAGTTTAACATAATTTAGCATCCTGGAGTATGTGAGTGTATCTGGCTCAGCTCTCTCCAGCTGTGCTTACTATTATCCATTGACACTTGATCTCTTTTCTTCCATGCATAGAAGCGTCCCTCTCGTGTGCTTGCTCTCTCACACACCCACCCACACACACAGCACACACCCACACAACTTCTGAAAGTTTCTCATGTTGTGTCCACTTCTTAAGATCCAGATCGTCTAGTGAACATTTCCTTTCCCAACCACCCACTCCTGATCCTGCATGCTTCCCGTGACATTTTTAGTGGTTGGTTGTATGAAGCAGTCACATCTGGACAGGATCAAGAAGAAAAGATGGAAATCAACTTGCTTTAATGCATCCATTAAATGCACCCATCTGTCAGTAGCCAGTGACAGGGGCTGGATATCACATGGACTCGGGGTGCACCACGGTTAACCTGCCAGGCAAAATTCGGGCAGGTTTAGCCCAGAGGAGATTGACAGGCTGGTGCTGTCAGGGAGCTGACGACCAATTACGCGCCAGCAAGTTTCTCTCTCTCTTGCTGGAGGCAGAGTTGTAACAAGGTGACTCCCTGAGAACAAGAAAGTGTCACATGGAGTTACTCCAGATTTACATCAATGTAACTGAGATCAAATCTGGCCCGGAGCCTGTGATATAACCAGAAGTCAAGCTGCTCTTAGTTATACTCTTTGTAAAGACTAAGCAATTCCAGTGGTGCAGTAGTTACTCCAGATTAAGATGGGTGTCAGAGAGCAGGAATCAGTACAGTGCTGCTCCTGAGACACAGCCTTATGGCCTCTGGAAATTTTCAGCTCCAACCCAAGGCTTAGGGACTCTGGGTGCTTGTCTCCCTCCCCCTCTCTAATCTGAGGTGACGGCTGAATGGGTGAGAAACCTCTGGGACGTTGGCTACCTACACGACCTCCCCGGGCCCCCGCAATTCCCACCAGGGCTGTGCAGTGCCACCCACAGCAGTGACTGTTCCCCTTAGCCCCTTTGCAGGCTGAGCTGCTGTTAAGCCTCCGAGCGAGCGGATTAGGGGAGTCACCCAGGGTCTGTTACACAAAGCTTCAGGCTGGGAGTGTGTCACATTGCTGGCAGAGGCCAAATGCTCCTTGAATCTACCCAGAAGGATCAGTTCATAAATATCACCGTTCAGACCGATTTGGGCCAGCAAAAGGCTCATTGCAGTGAGCATGACGGGAAATATTTAGTGTATATTATTCTCACAGCAAAATGACTGACCAAGTCTTGTTATTTTAATCAACTACAGTGGGTTAATTACCTAGTAAAAGCATCCTGATTGGTTAATAATTAAATCACACTTGTGTTGCAAAGAGCTGCAGGAGATGCATTAAAAAGCCACATGCAGCTCGTGAGCCATTCTCTGAGAATCACTGCTCTGCAACATCTGCCTGGTCTCAGGATACAGGATTAGATGGACCATGAGTCTCTCCCAACATCATAAATCCTATCTCTGAACCGCTCCATTTCAATGAGTAGCTAGATCCAGTCTTTCCATAAACATCACTCACGTTCCAAGCATGTGGTTTCTCTCTCCTTCACCCATTCAGAACAAGCCCAGGAGATCTGAGGTCTTTCCTCATCCTCCTGTCTCCCCACCCATCCATCCTCACAGTCATTTGAAGTTAAGGCAGATCGTATGATTGGCAACGAGGGATCAAACTAATCCCAGATCAAGTTAAACCACCAAGATGACACTGAAGCAATTAAATTTAGACAAATCCAATTACAATCCAGACCCTTTAATTGGCGCGGAGTAATGGAGGCCCTGCCACCAACAAGCAGAGATTACTGGGGCAGCTGGACGGATCCAGACATACCCTTGCTCAAGGCCCCTTGTCACTTGGGAATGGCACAGTCCTGGTCAGCCTTGCACTGCACGCTGAAAAGAGAGAAGGCAAGACTCAGGCCTTATCTACATTCAAATTTGCACTGGTTTAGCTAAACTGGGTTTACTTAAATTGGTGCAAGCCTCCATGTGGACATTCTTATTTAGGGTTAAGAGCAGCTCATTCTGGTTTAGTTTAAACATATTCCTCCTAACTGACTTAAGCGAAGTCAAACTGCAAGGGCCCAGGTGGCCTTTGGCACCAGTTTCACTAAAGCAATTTTAAAAATCACACCTTAAGTTAAACCGGTCCAGACTTTAGACTCCCTACCTGTGTAATCCTTCCAGCTTCTTCTGTCCTTGTGTTTGTAAACACAGAGGGATTGTACTACAAGCAGTGTTGCATCAGTTTAATTTAAGGGGTGATTTGAAGCATTCTTCCACTGAAATACCAGTGTGATATATGCCATCGTGTGTCAGCAATGCCCCTCTTCCATGTACACTGGACAGTCTCTGCGCAAAAGAATAAATGGACACAAATCTGACATCAGGAATTATAACATTCAAAAACCAATAGGAGAACACTTCACTATCCCTGGTCACTCAATAGCAGACTTAAAAGTGGCAATTCTTCAACAAAAAAACTTCAAAAACAGACTCCAACGAGAAACTGCAGAGCTGGAATTAATTTGCAAATTGGACATCATCAAATTAGGCCTGAATAAAGGCTGGGAGTGGATGGGTCATTACAAAAACTAATTTCCCTCTACTGTTACTCACATCTTCCTATCAACTGTTTGAAATGTGCCAGCATCATTACCACTACAAAAGTGATTTTTTTTTCTCCCTTAGTATTCTACTGTTAATTGAATTGTCTCATTAGCACTGACCTCCCACTTGGTAAGGCAATTCTCATCTTTTCATGTACTGTGTATATATACCTACTACTGTATTTTCCACTCCATGCATCTAATGAAGTGGGTTTTAGCTCACAAAAGCTTATGCCCAAATACATTTGTTAGTCTCTAAGATGCCACAAGGATGACTCTGTTATTTTTGCTGATACACACTAACAGGGCTACTACTCTGAAACCTGAAATACAACGTTTCACACATATAGGTTTACACTGGTTCAACTAAATTGGTGCAAATGTCTATGTAGACATGGCCTGAATCATACTCCTAGAAGACTCTTAAATTCAGTGATTGGGTTGACTGCTTGCCTGTGGGCTATTTCCCAACACCCTAGTCTCCCGCCCCCCAGTATCTGTCTCAAAGGGTATGTCTACACTGCAATAAAACATATGCAGCTGGGCCAGGTTAGCTGATTCAGGCTCATGGGGTTTGGGCTATGCAGCTACAAAATTGCAGAGTAGACATCCGGGCTCCGGGACCCCACAGTGGGGTCAGAGCCCGGACATCTATACTGCAATTTTATGGCCCCATGAGCCCGAGTCAGCTCAGTGTGCAGTGTAGACATACCCCAGGAGGCCTACTCAACTTCCACTGAAGTCACTGAAGTCTTGAATGGTTCAGCTCCTCCCTATAAGCACTCACATGCTATGGTGATGGGCATGCTTTCCCAGCCTGTTCTACAAACACCTGGCTCATACCCTGTATAGTCCAAACTCACCCCCTTTCTAGGGCTTGACTTTACTAACTAAGAAATCAACAGCAAAACATTCAGCACAAATCTTCTCCCAAGCTTTGGCTGCTTCTATGGTTCACAGCTGCTCAGCCCATACTCTAGGTCCTCCCTCACCTTCCTTGTATCCCAGTGAGGTAGTAAATCAGTGGAGCCCCGTTAACCCTTTCTAGGGGGAGGAGAGAAGTTTCAGGCAAATAAATCATACCAGCTGTTAAGTTGAATATACTAGTTAAAATGATGAGTAAAAAATCTCAAACACACTTACATAACTAAAGATACTTTTGACATTTTACCCACTCTCCCTAGAAAAAAACAAACAAGCAGAAGGCCAGAACATAGTGGAGTGCTCGAGTTTGTGTGGACATGACTGCTTTGCTTAGTAACTTCTTGTTGACAAAGCCCAGTTAAAAAAAACATGGGTGCTCGAAGAGGCCAGTTTAGTTCCTGGAAGAGTCAAATCAGAAACCACCGGATGATCCTTGAATGGCTGACGCTGTTTCTTAAAAAGTACACTGGGAGGTGGGGAGAAGAACGGAAGGACAATACTTTTCATCTGTCACTGCGGACTGGATCTAAGCTAGCAGAATATCATCTGTCCTGAATTACTTTTGGGAGAGGAATATCTTAAAAGCCTTTTTGGCTCTGATATCACATTCCTTCCTTTCCTAATGTGTCCTTTATGCCCCTGAATGTATACGTGACGCAGCCAGGGTCCTATCACCCAAGATGTGCAGTGGGAGACATGCAGCGGAAAGGAACATTCTGCCCGGTCTCGCTATGAATGGATCTTAATGGAACCTTTGATTTAAAGGTTCCTTCCTTCCATTTTTTTGTGGTTTTAGAACGTGACCCGATTTACAATAGGGCTCTTGTGATTCTTGAGTAACATGGTTTGCTTTGCAGGGAAGATTAGTGGAGTAGAAAACTCTTTCTTCACTCTTGGCACTGCTAGGTATGTGTGTTTATTGTGTCTGTAATGCAAGATGAGTACAGACTGGAATGTATTTTTGAGGGATAGTGTTTGGCAAAATCGAGCTCTGAAGAGTGGTTGGGAGATGGGCTCAGAACATTAGTAGATGAAAGGAGTGGACACTGGTCATACTCAGAACTCTGAAATCACCTGGGTTTGTTTGGTAAATGGCCTAGGTTTTTTGCCTGATCTAAGGGGCCAATGATCTCTTCAAAATATATGTCATGATCTTGCCTGGATAAGAACTAATGTTATACCACTCTAGAAAGCTGCAAATATTAATTTGTTGATGAAGTCTAGGAATTCTTTCCCCTAACACTGGTGTGTAAGAAATCACAACTCTCAATGACATTGTTCCAGTGACAGTCTTGGTTTCTTCCTCTTATTTCACTTCCAACCCGATTTTCATGCTCACTGACTTCTCAAGGACTGTTACGAGACAGTACCAACACAGGATACGGTCCAAGAGGTTGGAATCCCACTTTTCAAGTGGCCTATGTCATTCAACTCTGCCTCTAGGGACTCATCCAAATATTGGCTGCTAACATCATGCTAGAACTGAAATGAGGGAGAAAGCCACACTGACCAGCATAGCCTAGTTTTAAAGCTGTGGGGTCATCTCACTCATTTTAACACCAGTGCCTTTGTTAGTCAAAGTTCACGAGGTCAAGAGATCTCTTGAACTCTGCTCTGACAATGAGAGACCTGGCGTGGCTCATCAGCCCTGCGTGAGCCATTGCTGTCCCCTGAACAGTGATGGCAGCTCATGGGCCCGTGTGCTGCTTGAAGTGGGGCGAGGGACCAATGAGCGGGACTTTCAAAGGAGGATCTAGCTTCATTCTTCTCTTCTCAAGTTCTCGTTACCCCACTCAGCCCCTTTCCTGTTGCCCCCTCTCAGATCCCATTTGCTGACCCCATTAGACACCACAGGGCCAACCTTAGCTTGCCAATCCCCAACATGGCAAATACTTCAGCAGCAGCACCCAAGGAGCTGCTCAGGGGGCACTTTGAGGTTTAGTTACCTGACTCACTCGATCCTACCCATAGACGTATCAACATCTACAAGGAAGACATTTCAAATGTCTGAGTGGGCTCAAAATTAAACAAAGTGACATCCCCTGAGCCTGTTTAGCCCCCAATTCATGTAGTGGGTTTGCCCTGTGAACAAGAATGCTTATACTAAATGGAGTTCCAAAAATGGCTCTTCTCTTCGCCCCCTCAAACCCTCCTGCTCCACAAGTGTCATTCCCCACCTTCTCATGAGATGGGCCTATGGCAAGGTTAGAGAGGGGAAGAACGGTCTCGTGATTATAGCACCGGATCGGAACCGAGAGGGATCAGGGTTCAGTTCCTGGCTCTGCCACAGACAAGTTACTTCAGCCTCGTCTCTCTCTCGTCTGTGTTTGTAAAATAGAGATATTTCCCCTCTCTCACCCCTTGTCCATTTTACCTATTTAGATTATAAACTCTGCACAGCAGGGACTCTCTCTTACTGTACAGCGCCTAGCAAAACAGGGCCCTGATTTTAGCTGGGACCTCAAGGCAGTGTTGTAATACAAATAATAATGGTAACACTTTTCTGTGTCTCATCATTCCCCTTTATTAAGAGTCATAGTCTAGACCTAGAAGGTGAGATCTTCAGACTCCTGTAACTAGTAAGAGCAGCCAGCCAGGTTCAGAGCAAGTTATGTACGCCACACACCAACTCCCCCATTCTCCTGTGTTACATGAGAGCAGAAAAAACTTTCCCATCACGTGCTTTATTCCCTGCTGCTACTGCTGGCGTGTTTCAGCCTAACTATGTGCAACCTATTAGAGAGAGAGAGAGAGAGAGAGGTAGCAGTGCCAAGAATGGGATTTCAGCGAGAGACAAACATTAAATCAAAGATTAGCCCTGTCTTTGGGGAGCCAGGAGATTACAGGTGAGGGTCTGTGCCTGCATGTGTGTCAAACAAACAGGTCCTGTGTATTATCGTAAGCTGCTTCTGATGTGGCAGACTTATTCTTCCCCTCCCCATACCCTCCACAAAGTTGACTGCTGGATCGTTCTCCTCTTTGAGAACCCACAGGGAGAGCTGATCAGGAACTACAGAATAATCTCAAATAACAAGCCAATACATCAGTCTTCAGTGCTAGGGACAGAAGGACCCAAGTCAAGACCAGATGACTTGCCCAACTGGAGAAGATGGATCTTCTAGCTGTCAATGCTTCCCAAGAAAATGTAACTGTTCATTTATCCTCACAGAGCACCAATGGAGGAAGGAGATGTTTTCTGGACTTCTCCCCAGCTAATGCCCCCAAAGCATAAAAGCCTTGCAATAGTTACACTCGTTAGTGTCGCTGTCGCTACTACTTTCTTACCCTTACTAATGTCCAATCCTAGTACGAAATTTACCAAGCTATTTGGTTTCTTCAAGAGAATACAAAAATATTGCTTGTGGATGTCACACGAGCCATTCCAACAGCTCAACGGGAAGCAAGAAACCCCTTGGTCATTGCTATGTTATTCAAGAGCAAGCCACAAGATGTAGGTCATGAGGCTGGCCTTTCAGAACCAGCCTGAAAAAGAGCAGCATCTCATGGCTGGACATCCAACCTACTTCTCCTACACAGCAATGCAATTAACTGACCCCAAAGGAAACCAGGGCAGCCCCCACCGAGCTCCCAGTCTGAGGAGCCTAGAGCCAAATCGGACAACATGGAGTCCTAACTACTAAGTAACAGGCCTCAGAGCACAACCATCAGGCAACAGCTAAGCTCGCGACAACCCCAAAACTCAGTTTCACATACACATCTTCTCTCATATCCACTCCCATCTTCTCTACTTATACATGGAAAAATGAAGATGTTAAAAATCATATTTACTTCATCCCCCACTAGATGTCTCTCTTTGCCATGGTATAAAGGGCTCCTGGCTATCCCGCCTGCAGAGAAACATCTGGGATGGTTGAGACAATGAAGAGAGGGGCAGCTAAAGAGCAGGCGTCCCATCCTGCAATCCATGTCCCTTCCTCTTTCCTAGCCAAAGGGGTAGTTGCAGCCAATACGTGACAGAGCACAGAGGATGAGAGCTCCACAGGGAAACAAATGTAGTCCACACTGTGTGTTGAAGGGACATGTGTAGTTCATGGTAGCTGGGAGGCATGGTCAGGTAAATAAATAGACCTCTCACAGGGGAAGGGGATGGAAATAGAAGGGAATCCAGTCTGGAAAGTCCCTTCCTTCTGTTTGGCTCCAGGTTCAAGCCTGACAGCATTTGTAATGACAGACTTGCTCCCCCTAGAGATGATCCTGGATCTAAAGAGCCCTGAACTAGAGAGGGAAGAGGGTAGATTCAGATGTGGAACCTGAAGCAGGATCCACATTTGGTAGTTGGCAGAAATAAAACTCTGACCCAAACATGCCCAAATTTGGGTGGGGGAGAATCCCTACGTGGACCTGAATTTTTGGGTCTCAAATCCTTCTCTATTTTCCACAGTCACTGCTGGCCCTGTTCTCAGGGCCTTGGTGTCTTTATGTGTTGTGGTGTTTGCCCATCTTCTTTGCTCTGGAACTGCTGTTTCTCTCAAGGAATCTCAAGAGACTTTAAGGTCAGAAGGGACCATCATGATGATCTAGTCTGACCTCCTGCTCATTGCAGGCCACAGAACCTCTCCCATGTCTAATAGACCCTTAACCTCTGGCTGAGTTACTCAAGTCCTCAAATCATGGTTTAAATACTTCAAGTTACAGAGGCTCCACCATTTACACTAGTTTAAATGACCCATGCTCCACCCTGCAGAGAAAGACTAAACCCACCCAGGGTGTCTGCCAATCTGACCTGGGGGAAAATTCCTTCCCAACCCCAAATTTGGCAATCAGTTAGACCAGGGGTCGGCAACCTTTCAGAAGTGGTGTGCCAAGTCTTCATTTATTCACTCTAATTTAAGGTTTCATGTGCCCGTAATACATTTTAACATTTTTAGAAAGTCTCTTTCTATAAGTCTATAATATATAACTAAACTATTGTTGTATGTAAAGTAAATAAGGTTTTTAAAATGCTTAAAAAGCTTTATTTAAAATTAAATTAAAATGCAAAGTCCCCTGGACCGGTGGCCAGGACCCGGGCAGTGTGAGTGCCACTGAAAACAAGCTCACGTGCCACGTTTGGCATGCGTACCACAGGGTTGCCTACCCCTGAGTTAGACCCTGAGCATGTGAGCAAGACTCAACAGCCAGACACATGGGAAAGAATTCTCTGTAGTAACTCAGAGCCTCCATATCTAGTGTCCCATCACCAGTCATTGGAGTTATTTTCTACTAGCAGTTGCAGATCGGCTACATGCTACCGTAGGCAGTCTATCATCCCATCCCCTCTGCAAACATATCAAGCTCAGTCTTGAAGCCAGTTTGTTTTTTGCCCCCACTTACCTCTCTTCTCTGCAACAACTTCTGTTCTGGATCTTAGACTGTCATTCCAGTTAGAGGACAGTGAAGGTAGCCAGCCACTGACTTTTGGCCAAATCTCCTTAACTCAGCTGTGGGTAGGCTGCAAAGAATTATATCTAACCTCCCAAGACATCCTCAGTCTGTAACCTTCCAAACCTCATACGGAAGCTGTTCCATACCCCTAATCATTTTTGTTGCCCTTTTCGGATTCCAATATATCTTTTTTGAGATGCATGCAGTGCTCAAGAGGTGCGCATACTGTGGATTTATAGCCTAATCTCCATCAGCCCAGGAATCATGGATCCTGGCTTATTCAATGGCAGTATGACAGTGTAATTGTTCAGATAACTGTACTGTTGCTATTCTTAGGCCCCCTTGAAGGCCCCCTGAGGAAAGCACTGTCTGTGATCGCTGGAATTCAATGATCTCTTTGAGTGGGGGATGACCGCTGTTCTGGGGTGGGTTTGCAGAAGCATCAAACCCAAAGGCATGGAAGCAGAACTAGTCTTTTGTCCCTGCAGGCAGACGGTCCTTGTCAGGACAAAGGCACACTTGGTGGAGTTGTGTTTGAGGGGCGCTTGTGCTGTCACTGCCCTGGGTCTCTTTGCTCTGTGGACAGACAACGCAATCCCGTCTGTGGGGCTGTCAGTTTGGCACTTCTCACCACCACTCCGTTTAGTCTAAAGTAAAAAAGAAACTGCAAAGGGTCTGCTGAGGCCACGCGCCGGGCTGGCCATTTGCCCATTTGCGTCACCCTAAATAAATCAGCAACAATGTAAGCACAGTGTTGGGTCCGCCTTGTATTTCGAGCCATTAGGGATGAGTGGCTGCTTTGCTCATGGCTGGAGATGTTTAACAGTAACGCTGAGAATGGGGAAGGCAAGGGGCTTACGTAACCCGAGGGCAGGAGAGGAGGTAGCTGGGAGGTGAAGCAGAGACTCAGACCTGTCCACATACAAAATATACAAGGGGTACGTTCAGCTTTTATTGCATCGGTTGCCTTAGAAGCGGTGAGAAAAGTAAAGAGATCAAGGATCCCAAAGCAATCATCGGCACGGCCTCTAACCCCAAAAAGCCCACTCAGGCAAAAGGGCCAGGGAATGGGGAGCTGACAACATTTCACGCTGCTGGGAGGTGGAGAAAACCCCAGCTAGATCTGCAGACAGTAGCTGGGAATAGCTGCATCCTTGGAGGTGAGCGAGGTGAGTGAGAGCAGGACCCAAAGCAACCATGGCCAGACCAGGGACAAACCCCAAACAGATTGAGAGTGATTGCGAAACCGCACCAGGCCATCTGGAGAAATTACACAGGATGAATCAAACCGAGGAAAATATCCCATATGTACATGGTTACGTGGAAAAGATTTTCACGTGACTTGGAAGGGCCAGACAAAATGACCATGAAGAGTCATTTCCCTTTCCCTTTCCAAGTAAATCCAGGTATATTTCTGAGATCCCCTGTTTTGGCCAAGATGGACAATTATGTTCCATGTCCCTAACCCCCTGCAGTTTTAATTGGATACAGGATTCTTCTTCACTTTGTGTCCTAAACCCTCACACAGCAACAGCTGCCTTGTTCCACTCTGGAGGTGGCTGCATTTCACTGGCAGGGGTACTGGAACAATTTGTATAATGAGGGGTGCTAAGAACCATTGAATCAAACTGTAAACCTGTATAATGGAAACCACTTCAAGCCAAGGGGTGCGGCAGCACCCCCAGGCCCATAGTCCAGCACCTATGTTGACTGGTGCTCCCTTTATTTTAAGGGCCAAATCCTAAGGGGTTCTGGATACTTGTGGATCCAACTAGAGTCTGTGGCTATGGCAGGTGCTAAGTGCCTCTCAGGGTTTGGCTAACAAGGACATTATATTTCTAGCCAGTAGATGGCAGGCCAGGGTAAGCCCCACATTATAGCCATTCAGAACTTCTTGGCAAGAATGGGGATAGAACTTGGGTTCTCCTGCTCCAAATGCACAGCCCCTAGACAGCAATATTCCCCCTCACACAGCTTGGCTCTCACATCACCCTTTTGTATCAGGCCCTACGTGTGCTTCAGTGCTAACCTACCCCCTTTCCTGTATTTCACTTGTGAGCTTGGAATACGCAACTCCACAAGCCCATTTATTTCTGTGCATTCCTCACTTGGAGAGCAGCAGCCCAGATGTTGTTTCCTCTCTCCTCCCAGTTCATTCTGGGGACATTACAAGGCAGCAGAATCTCTGTCTGGCATTAGTGTCGCTGATCAAACCGTTCTTTGTGAAACATGGGTCCACCAAGGAGCTCATCCATGAGGGGAGAATTACTGTAACGTGTCTGTCAGCCTCTTCGCTTGAAGCGATCCATTTCCTAAACACATTCTCCCGCTCGTTGACTGGGAGATGCGGGAAGAAGCCTCCTTAGCAGCCAAAACATAAGTGGACAGTCTCCATAACATCCCCCCCCAAACAATTATCTCAACTTGCCAGGAAGATTCGTTATTTCACAGTTACTCAGGCTCTTATCTTATCGCAGCTGACGGCTCAGCATAAATGCTGCATACTTCAGCCCCATTTGGCTTCCCTGCTTGGTGATATTCACCCAAATACACTGAGCTGGCATCACCACCCTTCTAAGCCCACTCTGTGCTCTGATCCTCCATGTAATGCAACACCGGTTCCTTCAGTTCTCTCACTGGTTGCTTTCGGAGACCCAGACTCAGAATACCAGGTTCACATCACATGTGAACCTGATTTGGTGGCATCTCCTTGGTCCCTGATGGATGCATGTCTAAATAAACACATCCCCGCTCTTCGGCACAATTGGCTCAGGAGAAACCCAGGAGTGGAATAGCAAGAGATGCTAGAGCTGAGATCACTGGCAGAGCTGTGCATGGCTAGTCCAGGTAGCCAGAATCCGATTGGGGAGAAGGTAGGGCTCACAACTCCACCATAGGATTTCCTAGCTACTGTTATTGCTGAAAAAGAATAGGTGAGTAAAAGTACCTGAGCAAATGATCCAAATCAGGTTTGCGTCTAGCTCCCTGATACTCAAACAGGCTTAAGACAGAGACTGTATTTTTTTTCTCCTAGGACAGTCATAAGGAAATGCAAATGACAAGGCCATATATCTAGAGCACCTGTCGCCCAGGAAGAACTCAAGATGCTTTTGCAAATCCTGAGCCAAATCCTGCAGTCCTCACGGAGGTAAAACCTTCATTTGGTAAGAACCGGGGACAAGATTCTCCCCTCCTTATTCACAGTGCGTTGAGCCTTATTCTGTAAACCCTCACTAAAATCAACGAGAAGTAAGATGCTACATAACGTAAGTAAATATAGCAGAATCAGGCCTCGAGCGAGGACTCCAGGATAGAACATTGTCTACCAGCATAGGTCACAATTCTTCCTCATTTGCTCCTTACCCCAGGTTAGGGGTGGCCTATACTGGCAGATTTTTATTGCACCTAGCAAGGGCTGATCTGTGCTGGCCAGCGAAAGTGGAGCCAAGACTCAGCTTATACCCAGCTCTCCCTCACCCATGTGTTCTGGACAAGGAGTAAGGAAGCAGGCAGCCTTGAATTCAAGGTCCGAGCAGGAAATGTTGGAGTGGAAGGGGAGGGGTGGCTCTTACTCCTGCTTATGCTTTTGCATGGGCATTGTAATACAAATCATGATCAAGAGGAAATGAGGGCGGCTGGTTCTGACTCTTGATTTTAATGGGACAATTTGCCAAGTCAGGTGCCAAGAGGTACAGAACCTGGCCCGTCATTTATAAATGCCAGCTCCTTGCAGAAGTGCTGGGGAAGTGGTAGCAGAATGCGCGTTCCCAGTAAGTGACAACAAAAATGCAATCAAACCATTAGCGAGAGTGGCTGTGGCGTGATTGGGCCAGGCTGCTTCCTGGGTTAGCAGCTGTAATTCTAGGACTTTTTTTGGGTGTGGACAGAATTCCAATCTCAGAAGTTTTACGAAGGGGGAGGGGGAGCCTGGGCTTAGCAGAACACCCCAGGCCTGGGAAGCACGGAGCTGCTATTGGAAGCTGAGGATGCGCCATGCTTCCCAGGATCGGACTCGTAAATTCCAGCTGACTCCAGCTTCAGTGTAGTTTTACAACTTTTCATTTTCTCTTATGCAACTGATTTTTCCCTGACCTCTCACCAACCCAGAACATTAAGAGCCTGGCATTCTCAGAGCGCAGGAGATAGGGTTACACTGCCTTTGTCAAGCACAGAGACTCCTCCTGCATGCACAGCCCTGCATTCCCCAGCTCTTCTCTTCTCACTAACAGGTGGGAACAATAGATGCTAGAAGCCTTGATGTCAGCAGCCCAGATTGTTTTCAAATGTGGAAGGAGTGAGAGGGCTTGAATTCCCCCACCCCCGATATTCTTACTTGAACTATGAAAAGGGGAAGGTTTGGTTAGGAGAAGTCTTGCTGATGGTTTGTCTGGCTGTGTTGAGCACCTGCTAAGGAAGGAGCGGACACGGTCATACTAGCAGACACGTGTAGAAGCAGTTGATGGGCCTTTTACTAGTCAAAGAAAGAAAGCCACTCAAAGAACTAGATGGCTTCTCGGGGAGTGGTATCCCTTTAAGGACTTCTGCTCATCGATTATGTCACTGCAAAACTGCATCATGCCACGTTGACACAATGCCCTGAAAACACAATGTCCGGAGATTTTTCCACGGTTACATACTCTCTGCCTGTGCCCGGTTACTTAGAAGCAAGGGAAAAGCAATTCTCTTACCTTCCATCTCCTCTCTTCCTGGCTTCTTGGAAGGATGGCCAGACATTGAACCCATTCAGATCCAGCCCGTCGCTACTATTTGCTCTGTCTCATATGCCCAAGCAAAACGAGAAGAGCTCTGAGCAGTCTGGGGGCGTATCTGAGGAGCACAGGTGGTGCCCCCAGCCATGTGCGTGAAGTAACACTGAGGTACTCAGATGGGGAAACAAAGACAGAGGCAGGTACTTGCCCAATCCTGAGACCAAGCCAGGAACCCAAACATCCAGTTCTATGCACAGACACCACAATTTCTGGGGAGGCCTTGCACTGCAGATTAATGAGCATGGGCATTTACGTTCATGACTGTCCAAGTTGTATGGCTGTTGGGTCTCCGTTCTCTCCATATCAGATGGTTGGGTTATAAATAGTTATTAACAGTGGGCCTGGCAAACTCACCATGGGACCTGACAGCTAAACTGGGTTCTTTTCACCTCATGCATCAGCATTATTAAAAGCAGCTCTGCAGCCACTGCTACATCCTCAGGGATGGATATCTGTCTTTAGTGAGTTTGTAAACAAGCCTGTAGAGGATGCCCAGGGAGTAGATTCCAGCTCTCTCTCAGAGGTAGCTAGAGGAAGAAGTAAACCTTTTCGTCACTGACATCAGCCAGAGACAGACAGGCAGAGGAGGGACAGACCTTAGATGAACATAATAGTCTCTTCTGCTCTTAAAACCTATGAATCTTTTGCGCACGGTTGTATCATTTGTCACAGCAGAGCTGTCCGGTAAAGGTTCACTGGCATGGGTAAAGCCTTTCATATCTGCTGGGCTTACAATAAGAGAGATGACAACACACATAATGTCCAAGGGTTGCCTTGGAGACAGTAATAAGCAATGTGCTGCCAGATGACTGGGTCTCATACTGCAGCCAGCGCCGGCTAAAAATGTGATCTCAGTTGTGTGCACACCATTATCGGACATTCCTGCAGGAAAGTCTGACTCTGATTCACCCAGCCGTGGTTCTGCTATATGAAGCTGTTTAGTCATGTTCGTTGGCTTTGTCTCCCAACACCTTGGCTGTGATTCCCTGCCCCAGCAAACCAGTGGTTACAATAAGACTGAGGACAATGCAAGTGAGGGATGGAAATGACCTGCTAGAACATCTGCTCCACCCCAGGTGGTGAATGCAAGATTGTTCCCTATGTTTTATTCCCCAGCCTGACTTAGAGGTTCCACCACTCATCTTGGGAGACTGTTCCATCGTCTCACAAAACTGACCATTAGGAAACATGTCCTGACATTCTGCCTGATTCCATCCCATCGCTTCTGCTTCCATCCCCTTGTCCCGGCTTAAGTAATTTCTCACCCTTTTTGGCATTTGGCTCTTGGAAATACTTAAATGGGTCTCCTGTTTTCATCCTTTGTCCAGTCAAGCTATATGTATTATCACTAAGGCTAAGATTTTGTCATGGATATTTTTAGTAAAGGTCATGGAGAGGGCACGGGCAATAATGAAAACTTCATGGACGCCCGTCACCTGTTCCCTGAATTTTACTAAAAATATCCCTGACAAAATGGGGAATAAGTCTGGGCAGCTGCATATGGGCTGGGAGCTCCAGGTGCCCCCACTACCCAGGTGGGCTCGGAGCTCTCCAAGGTAGGTCCCCCTCTACTGGTGGCGCTGAGCTGTGGGGTCCCCCCTGCCACCCAC
>ML677397.1:5600241-5675370 GCA_007922305.1 Dermatemys mawii | reverse complement strand
GGGGGGCCCCCTGACACTGCAGCTGCCAGGAGCTCTGGGGTTCCCCTGTCGCCTGGAGCAGCCAGGGGCTGTGGGGGTCCCTGCTGCCACCCACAGTGGCTGGGAACTGCGTGGGGCTCCCGCTGCCTGGGAGGAGTGGGGGTATTTTGCAGCTCGATGCCTCCATAGGTGGCAGGGGACCCTGCAGGTCCCTGCCGGTGCGGGCTGAAGTCACAGAGGTCTTTGAAAGTCACAGATCATGGCCTTAATTTTTACTAGCTTTCACTCTTTTCACTGCCTCCTCTTTGCCCAAATTATGCTGCATTTCTTAAAATTACATGCCCGTTTCTCATTACACAAATAAAACAAAGCAAGTGTTGGAAAGAATTAATTTTCGAATCAGAGAACCACAAGGTGAGAGGGACCGCAAGAGTCATCAAGTCTAACGCTCTGCCAAGATGCAGGATTTGTTGTCTACTCTAAACCATCGAAGGTGGATGGTGATCCAGAATGAATACAAGATTAGGTCCTGGGAAGCGGCTTTACCCTGTAGCGACTGATCCATTTAGCAGGTTGTATTTTACACTAGAGTAGGTAGAGAGCGTCACCCTGTCAGGTAAGTGGCACTGGCATCATAGACAGGATTTACATCGCCCCGCCCTCCCATTAGAAAAATCAATAGCTTCTCAAGTAATAGAGAAAGAAGGTGCCGGGAGAAACACCTACTTCCTGATGAGGATGTTAAGCAGAGGCAAAGCCTAACTAAAACAGCTGTCAAACTGCATCAGACCAATAGTCGATCTCATTCAATATCCTGACCTTAACAGTGGGCAATAGCAGATACTTGGGGGAATGCGGAAGAAATCCTTCAACAGGCCGTGACTGAATAACTGGCACACAGAGAAATTTTCTTCCTGACCGTCAGCCATTAGAAACTGGCTTATGTCCTGAAGCGGACGGCCTTCCAAACCTCAGGATTTTTAAGCCCTAACTGCAACAAATGTGGATATTCTTGTTATCCATATAAGTGATCAATCCTTCACTGAACCCTGCTAGTCTTGGCCCCAGTGATATCTTCCGTCATCAAGATCCACAGGTTAAGTGCGCTTTGTGTGAAAACACTGGGATTGACTGAAAGGGGCAGAGGTGGCAGCTACCAGGTAGTTGAAATCTTAAGGCCTAGCTACCTAGGACCAATGGTTGAGAGTTCACCTCTGTCACTCAGAGGAGGCAGAATAGGCTACGGAAAGGCTCTGGGACAGCCTCAGGGCCAGGGGTAGAACTGCAAGTGCTCCCAGGTATTCAGGAGACCGTAAAGTTCTCTAATGTTCTATCAGTTTAATTAATAAGCGTCCTGCCTGTGTATAATTTACTGCCAACTCGTTCAAGTGATCACTCATCAGCCAACCCTAGCTGCTCAGCTGAGGGAAAGCAACCCTGCTGCTACTCTGGCTGGCCCTATTTCATGGACAGAAATTTTAACTCTGTCACGCTACTGTCTTTTATCAACATTAAATTCAAATAAACAGCAACAAGACAGTGCAGCACAGACTTGTACCTGGGCAAATGGGGTGCAACACTAGATGGGGTTTATACTGGACTGGAGGGATGGATAATAAAACAGAAAATATCATAATGCCAATCTATAAATCCATGGTACGCCCATGCCTTGAATACTGCTTGCAGTTCTGGTCACTCCATCTCAAAAATGTTATATTAGACTTGGAAAAGGTACAGAGAAGGGCAACAAAACTGATTAAGGGTATGGAACAGCTTCCATATGAGGAGAGATTAAAAAGACTGGGACTGCTCAGCTTGGAAAAGAGATGACTAATAGAGGATATGATAAAAGTCTATAAAATCATGACTAGCGTGGAGGAAGTGAATAAGAAAATGTTATTTAATATTTTACATAACAGAAGAACCAGGGCCACCCAATGAAATTAATAGGCAGCAGGTTTAAAACAAATAAAGTATTTCTTCACACAATGCACAGACAACCTGGGGAACTTGTTGGCAGGATGGCTGCAAAGGCCAAAACGATAATGGCATTCAAAAAAGAACTAGACAAGTTCCTAGAAGATACATCCACCAATGGCTATTAGCCAAGATAGTCAGGGACACAACCCCATGCTCTGGGTGTTCCCAGCTTCTGACTGCTAGAAGCTGGGAGTGGACAAAAGGGGATGGATCACTCACTGATTACCTGTTCTGTTCATTCCTACCAATGCACCTGGCATTGGTCGCTGTTGAAAGACAGGATACTGGGCTAGATGGACCATTAGTCTGACCTGGTATGGCTGTTCTTATGTTCACTTGACTGGCATGAAGAGGGTAAATCACAATTGTAAGATTGACACCTAGAGAGTAAGATGATAGAAGGACTAATTCTCAACAAAATTCTATATTTTATATTCCTCGCTGTTCCAGGAGATGGAGTTAAGAAATGAAACGGTTAGGTTGAACATTAGGAAAAACTTTCCTAATGGTGAGAGGTCTGCCAGGCTGTGGAACAGTCCCCAAAGGGAAATGATGGAAGCCCCATTGCTTAAATCACTGAAAACTGGACACCATACAGGAAAATATAGTGTAGGGAACAAATCTGCCCCAGGAGGAGGTGGATGAACCAGATGATCTCATAGATCTTTTCCATCTCTAATTTCATGATTCTAGGAATTTCTAAAGGGAAAAAAACGTGTTTACAGACCATGAATAGCTGAGAGCAGAAATCTCAGTCTGGTCAGTGGGTATTGTGACCTGTGGTGCTTGGGGCAGCTCTCATTGGAAATGCCAAGGTCAGGGCTGGCTGCAAAAGTTTGAAATACAGACATACATACGTACCTATAATCCAAAATACAAAGGTGATAGACATCAATGAGATCATCTCTGGCAAATAACATTTCTGTAGTTATCTTACATGGCATATCTGGCAGAACTTCATTGCAATTTTACAATATTGATATTCATAGCCTCAAGTGTCCCCCAGATTCCACATGGCATCACAGGTAATGTAATGTTGGATGGGCTGAGAGGAGCTGTGACAATGACAAGGTGATCACACTTTACTGTATTTCCAGCATAATTCAAATTCTCGCACTACATTTCAAAGCACTTTACAGTAACCAGCCAATCCCAAGTGAAACTGAACCAGTGAGCTATTGCGTGGGGTTTGATGTGCCCTCTCTGAGTGCTGAGAAACCGTGGACAAGAATGAGAAAAAGAGAGTTATTCAGCCAGCCATCCTCTACCTCCAGTAACTGGCAACTGCCACACAGGGTACTCACACATACACAGCAAAGGCCCTTAGAGCTAGGCTGTAAAACACGACTCACCAAAGAGAACAACAACATAGGACATAGGTGGGATAGAGTCTTGTGTATAGACAAGTGGGATCAATTGTCAGAAGATATTGATCCACAGGCAACTGGTGTTCACTGCAGACTTCTTCAGTCCCACTGACGAAGCATATTTTAGGCTTACAGAAGGGATTGCTTCCAGGTGCAGTCCAGGCAAGGTGTCTAAGCATTTTTCAGAGGATTTTTTGACCAAATGAATGTGAAAAAGCCAAGTACCTCACATGGATGCTTCATTTCCATCTGTGTCCAGTTGTCTAGTGTAAATTCCACCATGATCTGATTTGTGGATAGCATCTTGGTTGGAAATGTAGCCAACACCCAAGGAAGGATATTTTAAAAAAAGGCCTTGGAGAGATTAGAGCAGTGGGAACTAGTGGAGGTTAGGGGAGAGTCATAAATCATCATGAGTAATAAACAAAACAACAGGGAGATGTACTCAGTTAGCTGCATTGGCTCATTAAAGGGAGTTTACTTTCATGTGTATTAGCACTGTCCTCATAGGACGTGTTCATACACCCAAGAACTGTAATTGCCACAGAGAGGGTGTACAACACTTAGAGGCAGCAACCGAGACCAGACAGAAAACGATGGGGAAAGGAAGCATTATCCCCATTTCCCATACGGGAAGCTGAGCAACAGAAAGATGACATGACTTGACATTCAGCATGGCTTACGTCACGCAAACATCTGACCATGTGCCACGGACAACTCCCTAGGCAAAATTCTACTACTGCTGGATACCAGGACCAAAGCCTCTATCATAAGTGAAGACAGACACTCACCAGAAGAACTGTAAATGTTAAACAACCCCACAGCTCTTCTGACAGGGTATAGCTCATCCCAAATCTACAAGAGAGATGCTGACTGTCCTAGCTTGTCATTTTGCTGGCTTTTAACTTCACCTGTAACTTCCATGAGCACAAATATCTGGAGTGGTAATGTATTTCACTCCTTGAACCTACAACTAATAAAGGATATTTCACCACAATACTAACTTATTTTCTGTGATGTCCACATGTTATCACTGAGGCCATCAGTTTAGCAGAATCCCAGAAAGGATTGGACATGAGAACATCCACAACTACCTTAGACAGAATAACAATTTTTTAAAAAAATATCCTTATGCTCCAGGGCATGAGACAACCATTCATTGCTGGAGGTCAGGAATAAACTTTTCTAAGGGACAGGTTATTCCATAATTGTACATTATGGGGTTCCTTGCACTTTCCTCTGGAATATCTGGTGCTGGCCACTGTCAGAGACAAGATAGCAGGCTACATGGACAATTAGTCTCATGTACAATAACAATTCAGGGCAGGCATAACACAACTATCTACAAGATGCCTCCATGTTTATCCACCTTTTTCTGGATTTATCTACCATTATTTGGTGGTCTCCTCAAGTGAACATCAAGTAGGCAGCTGAGTTGAGAGTTACAGTAAAGACATTTACCACAGCCCTCTGCATCTGCCTGGTTATTCATAACAAGGGCACTGCTCATACAAGAACTCTGGCCCCAGCCCCTTTTTCATATGACGGGCACTTTGCAAAGAAGCCAATGGTTCTGTTACTATTGTAGCATCAGCAGAGAGGCAACCTACTTGTTAAAACAAGGTATCTGTGGGATGATAAATTCCACTTTCAGGATAATTATAGTCTCTATGAGGTACAACTAGCTTGTGGCTGTTCAGACCACGTATTAGTCTTACAAAATTGCCCCAGGCAAAACATGGTAAAAATAGGACACTTTGTTGAGCTGAAGGACAGACAGCAGCAGGGTGAAGCAAAAGCTTTTCCCATCAGTAACAAAGGAACTTCCTGTTCATCTGAGCCTACCATAGACATGTGTCCCCATTCGCTTCCTCTGCACATATACCACCTCTTCCTATTCTCCCCACTCAGACAGTAAAACCCTATTTATCTGAAAGTTCTGTGATCTGAGACGGTATCATTTCCCCCCACCCCCCATCACAAACACCCCTTCATGAACAATTGACATTAAACACTTCTGGTCAGCCCATGCATCTGAATTAATTTCATTCCTCCACTTCCCTTCTCTACCTCTAGTCTATTCAAATAATTTACATTTTGCTCCATTTGTGACCACAAAGTTAAATAGTTTTTAAGGGATAACCAGGAACACAGCTGAAAAACTCAGTTGCCAAGTGAATAATCACTAACAAATAATTTATTATGCCAAATTGTACATGTTTTTCTTTTCGTTAGCAGATGGTGATATTCCTGAATCTGAAGTTCTTCACAGAAGTTTCCCTCTATGTCAATAACCATCTGTCACAACCTGGCCCAGTCTCATTCTCTGGATGGACACTAGTCTTGGTTTGGATCCAACCACTGGATCCCACATGATTCCAAGCCCCTGGCTCTGGATAGCAACTGATTGCTGTTCCTAGCTCTGGGTCCTCAAGCGCATGGTCAGGTGCAGATGCTGTCTCTCACACTCCTTTTGGGGAGTGGGACCCTGCAGTCTGGGTGCCAAGACCCTGAAACCAGAGCCTCAGTCCTCCCAAGTCCCCCAGTTGCTGAAACACATTTCCCCTTAGTCTACCTAGCTGTGGGAGCTCTGCTTTCCTAGAGCTCTGGTTTCTTTTGGTTTGTTATATATGACAAATAAAAGGTTTTGTTTACCTGCCCTAGAATGGGGCAGATAACTTCTTAACTACAGAGACAAGGGGTCTGAACCTCAAATGATAAACGAAATAACTGACTGCATACAATACTGTACTATAAGTGTATTGAGTATGTCTTTTCTGAAAACTAATGACACGCTGGTGATTAATATCATTGTGAAAGGTATGTATAACAATACGAAAACTTATGGCTATTCACTAATATTATGCTTTAAAGTCTGTGATAAAAAAGTATACAAACCAGACATGTCAGGGGGAGTTGATAAACAGGTTTTCTCCTGACAAAGAAAAGAGGCCAACACCTCAGATCACATGTGGTCAAATTCAATGGGCTATTCATTTGCATTGGAGGTTGCAGGGAGAGATCATTGGCATTATAAAAATCACCAGTGGGGGAGAGGACACCCTGGTGTCTACACTCCTCAGCCGGGTGTCCACAGTCCACAGGGACAAGGAACGTTATCGGTGTTTACTTTTCAAAGGCATATTGGACTATAAAAAGAAAAGAGAGAGACTCCCCCCATAGGTATCCATCATTTGGCGGGGGGGGGGGGGGGGGGGTGTTCAAGAGGCCAGACCTGGATGAAAGGGGGAGGAAGTCTCTTGAATACAGGTGAGAAAGATTGTAACTTGATAAAGTTAAGTTACATTTTTTATTTTTGTTTGTAACCATTTCTGTCTTGGCCCCTGATACTCGGTATCACTAAAAGCCAGGACTTTTTGTTTAATAAACTTGTTTTGCTTTTATGAGAAACCAATGCAGTGCTGTGCTAAAAATGAATGTGTTTGTCAAAGCCCAGTTAAAGGAATGAGGAGCAGTGTATTGACTCTTTAAAGGAGCAACAGACTTAAGGTTCTGAGTGTGCTACGGTCAGCAGGACTTGACACTACAGCACGGACAGTTTGGGAGAAATTTGGGACTGGAGGAGTGTAGGGGTCCCTGCAAAAAGTTACCCGGTGGTAGAAGCCAGGGTGTGACCTGCATGCTTGTAGGCTAGCTGTTGGCGTCTGGGCTGTGAACCATAACAGGATAGCATTGAAGGCAGCCAGAGATGCAGAGTAGGAAGTGACACATTCCTTTATTGGTCTGGGTTGAACCCCAAAATGTCTCTCTTAGTCCTTGAAGGTAGTGATGGTATTGTAATGAATACTGTCACCAACTGGGATTCCAAGAACCACCACAAAAATGAAGAGGGAGGCTGGAGGGACTGACTCAGGAAAAAATGATTAAGAGGAGCGAGGGAGGGAACATAAACTGCTAGTGAGATACAGAGCAAATAAACATTACAGAGAGTGGAATTATTTAGGACAATAGAAGGGGGCGGCGGGTATAACAAGGAGTTAAGGGATGAAATTAGGAAAGGGAAAATGTAGGCTGAATATCAGGAAAAACACCTAATGGTGAGACCTAATAGCCTGTGGAATAATTTCCCAAGGACAGAGGTAGAATCTCCACCCCAGAGTACATTTATAAGTAGACTTGAGAAAACAATGGAGAATGGAATATAAGAAACAGTTTTCCAATAGCTGAGGAAAGGGATTAGACAATCTAATAGGTTTTATTCCACCCCCCCCTTATTCCTATGTATCAAATCTTCAAGAACTTAGTCCTTATTCAGCCTAGTTATTACATCTATCATGATAAAGCCCATTGGCCCAGTCAGGATTGGGCCCTGTTGTGCTAGACAATACAGACAGAGAAGTGGTCATGGCTGCTTTCCTGGACAGCTTACAATGTAAGAAGGGAGTTTGGCCACCATGAGGAGGGTAAGATTTGGACGAGGGGTTCTGCCTTTTCACACCAAGTAGAACATGCTCAGCAAAAAGCCAACAAGATCCCTGGCTTGAAGCATGCATCAGAGAACAAATGGGTACAAGACAGCAAACAGACCCAGAGTGAGATGTGCCATGACAACTGGCTGGACTGAGGATTGCCCAGAAGACAGGAGTTTGAAAACTGGTCCAAGCACACAGTACAGCCTGGAAAAAGCTGTGAACTCAAGAGTGAGTGGAGGAGACAAATGGAGCTACCCTGAGACCCACGGGGTCCAAGTAGGCAGAAAATGACGACAGAGGTGGGCAGATGTAGGCAGGACCAGAACTGTGGAGATCAACTCCCATTAAACCAAGAACACACAGGAGTCAATACTTAAGTATGGAAAGTGGGGTTGGCCTCTCTGGAAATGCTTCCACCACGGAATCCTGTACCCAACTCCATCCAGTTCTTTGTCACAAGAGAAATATAACCTAACCCTAATCCTTATAATACATCCCAAATGGTAATACAAATTTTCATTCCTATATAGCCCCTTTCCTCAGGGTAGCTGTGGGCTGTTTGATGTGGGCATGGGAGTCGGGAGACAGTTTTTTTTTATATCCCTGCCACTGACTCACTTTGTGGCCTTGGACAAATCATTTTGCCTTCCTGTACCTCTGTTTCCTTCCCTGTAAAATGGGATAATGATACTCTACCCATCTTGGTAAAGTATTTCCTACTGAGAAAGTGCTAAGTGCTATTGCTATCATATCAGATGATCTTGTAGTAGTTCATGTTTGTAAATCAAGCAACACACCACCTCTTCTGAAGCAGGCAAATAGCCTTGCTTTACAGAGGGGAAAAAGTACAACAGAGGTGAAAAGACTTGCCTAGGGTGAGTTAGTGAGTCAGTGACAGAGATGGCAATAGAACTCTGGAGACCTAGGTACCAGTTTCCTACTTCAGTTACTAGATTTCATTTGCTCAAAACGAGGGTGGCTCAGGCAGCTACAGAAATCTGGACCAATCACCTTCCCCTCCTTTCCGAGGGACGTATTTACAAATAGGCAGAACGAATCCAAAGTAACTCCCACATTCCAGACCCTACAATCCGTACTAGAGCCCTGAAGAGTTTCAATCTGGATCTGAACTTCCCCAGAGCTCAGGGGTGTTCTCGGACAGGCTGAGTCAAATCACTATGTCTACAGAGATGGGCCAGCAGAAGAGTTTGCATCTATCCAGGCACTTATATGGCCTCCATCAACACAATACCTGAGCCTCTCACAAAGGTTGATTAATGTACTCTCGCGATACGCCAGTGAGGCAGGGGATGTGAGGGTGGGTGAGGGTGAGGAAAGACTACATGAAGGCACAGAGAGGTGAAGACACTTGCCGAAAATCACTCAGGGAGTCAGAAGCTGAACTCAGGTCTCCTACCTCCTAGTCAAGTGTCACAAGATCAATCTTTCCCTCAGACCATTGGGTACTCAGATCGGGTGTTTCTGGACAGGCCCATTGCTAGGCCAAAGCCCAGCCAATGTCCTATGAAGCCATCTCTGACACTGCGACTGCATTCAATGTCCTTTTTTTCTCCATCATTTCGAGGAAGGCATAGAACATGTCCTAAACCTCTCTACAAGATCTGGACCTCTCTACAAGAGAAGAAACCAGGGAGAAGGGGGAACTGTTGAACACACACAGTTTGAATATGAACCACACAGAAGAGGTTTGTATTTCCTGAATGGAAACGAAACCCCTTTGTATGGATTGGAGATTCAAGGGCCAAACTGTTCCCCTCAAACTTTTTTTTTTTTCCTCTTCTTTTTTCCCCTTGGCTTTTTATTACATCCCATGTGAGACATCTGGCCTGATGTTTACAGGTCAACTTGCTTTGACGTTGGATGGATTTTGGAGCCCACCGTGTTTAAACAGGATTTTATGAACTGAACCAGGTCCTTCTTTTCTGCCATGCTTCAAATTAAGATTTCCACATATGCATTTAATAGAGATTGACTCGAGTAAGGCACTTATTACGTTCGCTAAAAATCAGCCGACAAAACAGAACACCCTCATTGAGGATTAGCAAACCTATAATTCAGTGGATCCATGACAGCTGTTAAAACCTCACTACAGCTGTCATGTCATAATCCGTTCTTTTATTAAGATAACTGCCTTAGTAATGATGATTAAAGGGCTAGCACTTCTGCATGGATATAATGCCTTTTGCTGGGGGTTCTCAAAGCAAATCATAGAAGTTGGTTTTACAGAGGGAGAGGCAGAGTACACCTACGCAGCTCCTGGAGGATACTTCCCAGCACTACACACATGCTAGCTCTGCTTGAACAAGGGCACCAAAAAGAGCAGTGTAGCTGGGGGTATCAGGAGCAGTAGCTTGGGCTAGCTACCTGTGTATAAATTCCCCCAGAATCCCCAGGTACATTCTAGGGGAACTGGCCCAAGTTACCACTTGTGCTACACTCCTAGCTGCACTGTCATCACACCCGAAGCCAGGAAGGTGAAGTATTCTGCTCATGGTCTTGTGAGTTGGTGGCAGTGTCAGGAAATAATCCAGGTCACTTGGCTCCCAATCCCCTGCCCTAACTACTAGATACATTTCCATTTTACCTTTAAGGGAGTGTAATCTGGAAGTCTAAGGATGGCATATAGCACTGGACTGGATCTCTGCAGATCTGGCTTCACCTCCTAGCTGTGCTGCAGACTCCCAGTCTAACTACGTGCTGGTCACTTCATCCACACAGACAAGACAATGAGGGGAGTATGGAAGTATTTTTATCCCCATTTTATAAGCGGGGAACTGGGAGAGAGAATCAGGGACTTGGCCAAAGTCACACAGGGTAGGGAACTGAATTAGTTCAGAGCCTTAACCACAACCATTTGCTCAAAGGTACAGAGTCAGTGGTGGAACCAGAAACAGAGTCCGGGGTCAGATTTTTTCAACAGAACACAGCACCCAGCAGCTCTCATCAGGACATGTCTGACGTGACCCTTGCTACTGAGCTCTTTAGAAAATCTAGACCCCCATTCTGGTACCTAAACAGAGGCTGAATTTTGAAAATTTGTCTCAAGGAAGGTAAGCTCCCAGTCCTATGCTTAGTATGCTAGAGCCTGCTGTTCTCCTAGGTTTCAATAGTCAGTCATGAGTACAAAACACTGTCGGCCTTTGTTCAGGCTGACCTTCCATCATGAGATATACCAGAAGTTTCTGCTTGGGCTACAGCGCTCAGTGATGACTTAACTCTAGCACTAAATTTAAACCACATTGCAATGCTTGGCTGAGTTTGAGGAAGGTTTTTTTCTTCTTAGTCCCCAGATTTTTTGGTAACAATGATATTTTAGGTTTACAGAAATAAAACTCCCTCCTAACCTCAGCACTCCCGTTTGAAGATGCTCTTCCATGTACGGTAAAGGCAACTGCCCAGTTCCAAAGGTCACGCAGAGAGTAAAGAGGCGTGGAAGGGGCAAATTACTACTTGACACAAGACAATAGCCTTTATTGTAGACCTGGGAGTTGGTCTATGAATACACTCAGGCAGTCTCCCAATTATATGAGTATGAAGTGAAATGTGTTGCCAAAGCCCCATAATGGGCTGCAGATTTTGATATTAATTAATGGTTAAAGCATTTGTAAAATGTGCTACGTTCGGCTGGAAATTGCATCACATTTCCCTTGAGATATTTCATTTTTCTCAACAGAGATTCTAGGACAATTCGCTGTCTCTTTAATCACCATTCTGCACATGGCTTTCCCACAAGTCCAACTGACCCTTTCCTACCTGTGCGGCAGGGACAGTCAGGCCTGGTTTACACAGCTGTTGTACTAATATATAACTAAGTCAGTTAGTGGTACTGATAGTAATACTAGTACAACCCCTATTGCACATATAACAACCGCATAGCTTTTTCCCCTTCCTCTACAGGAATAAGCACTTTAGTGTCCCCTGGAAGTTGGAACCAAGGGCAGCTGCACTGCTCGCTCACCTCTAGAAATGGCCTTTATCTGCACACACAAAAGGAGGTTTGTACTGCTTCCCCTGCAGTCAAAGCAGTACAACTTCTGTATGGTAATATGGCCTTACTAGCCCATTTGCTTACAAACAAGGAGGGATTCTTTTCATCCTGCACCATGTGGGTATAATAGCGGGTACTTTAAAAATACGCTTGCGGTCTGATTTTACACGTGCCTGATTTTACACATGTACTGAGTACCTGGCATCTCCAACTAATTTCAGTGGGAGATGTAGATTTTCAGCACCCCCATTAGGCCATGGTCCAATTCCGGTTGAAATCAATGGAAAGCTGTGACAACAAGAGTTAAATTCAGCTCAGAATGAGGCCCATAGTTAACCCATTCCCTTGTTAAGCAAAAATTAAGAAAAATGGGTACAGATAAACCACTTTTCTACAAATGCTTGAGGATTGTTAAGAGACAATACCAGGACAGGAAAAGCCTGGGACCCTGAAGAACTAAAAAACTTCAGATTCTTTTTAGGTTGCTGTCTCTCTCCAAAGTGAGCAAGGAGTTGTTTGTGGGAACCTGACTGAGACACACACCTGCTGGGGGTGTCTGAAGAAGTGCCTTTTTTCTAAAATGCTTTGTTTCTATTGTTAAAATAAACAGAAACCTGTTTTTTAACTGTACACCACTGGTCACAGAGGGGCACCTAGCCCTATACCCATGACAACTAACTATTCCCTTACGCAAGTAAAGACAGAAAATAATCTTAGTCATTAGCAATGTCCACTAATCCCCTCTAAGACTAGTCTTAATTAGCAATGACCTTTCCATTTTGTGGGAACATTTTGATCCATTTGTTTTGCCTTTCCATCAAATTCTAAGCTCTGCCACCCCTTCCACAAATCCCCTCTCCCTCCTAAGGTCAGCTTGTAAAATTCTCCTCTTCTAGCTCATGATTTTGCCCCTTCCAAATATCACACAGAAGACCTGTGGCTGCCATTTTTGTGCATATTTGGCAAGTAGCGGTATAGAACAACATGTACAAAAAGCCCACACAGATTAATAGGAAAAGTACATACACAGAGACAGGGGTTGACAAAATCTTTACCTTTCAGGCATCCAGATTATAGCGAACCAAGTTTGAAATCACATCTTAAATTGTTCTTGCTGTTGTTCATGGTATGTCAGACAAGCCAGCCAGTATCTCCAGCAGCATTACTGATCTTTATCATCTATGCACTATGACTACCAGGGCAACACATTTTCAAAAATGTATATTCAAGAGTGCTGGAACAATTTGTATAGGGGAGGTACTGAAAGCCATTGAACCAAACTGTAAACCCTGGATATAAGGGAAACCACTTCAAGCCAGAAGGTGTAGCAGCATGTGCAGATTTTAAACTAATAAAACCCAGTTGTATATAAAGGCACAGTCAACCAGCCCTGCACCACAAACTCCAAGGAAAACCTAGGCACCTCGAAAGATTCAAGTACACTTTGACCTTTAATCCTACCTTTTACTGTCTTCTCATTGGCTGAATACTCTCACAACCTGGAATCCTTGCTCTCTCCCAGCTAATGTTTTTGTGGGAGGCTGCTAGGCGAGGTCTTAAAATCTTGGGCTGTCTTCAGGGCGAGGAGACATTAAACAACCCTTTCTCCACACTGGACCAGAACTCGCAGCTGCTTTGTCTGCCTCTGAAAAAGAAAGTCATTATGGTTTCTACTAGCCAATCAGGTAATCAGAACCAGTACCATGGGACTCAGCTCAGTCCTAAATGTAATGAAGGAATGGGGAAAGTTAAGGCATATGTTTTTGTGCATTGTCACCTTTCATCCATTTGGGTCGGGGGGGCAAAGAGGACTCAGATTTTTCAAGATTTATTTCCTCTTTACAAGGTTTTCTTTTTTTTCTTTTTTTTTTTTTTTTAAAAAAAAGGCTCATTTTTTACCTCTCCTTTCTTTGCATTGTTCTCCAGTTCTTCCTTGCACACCAGGCTTTGGCTGAATGTAGGGAAATTGCTGGATTGTTTAACTTAAATGAATAGCCAGCAAAAAAACCCCAAAACCAATCTCGTTTGCATTTTCCCATGCAGCCAGATTTCATGTTCCTTTATCTTTTGCATTTCTCCTTTAGGTGGGACTATTACAGTAGGCAGGTCAGTTTGGCTTTCTGGGTCTCCCGCAGTAGCTCAGTGTCTGGGATGCAAATAAATAAAAAATAAATAAAAAAAATAGAACAAAAAATCCACATGCCAACCCAAAACCTCTGTTTTCATTTCATTAGGTGTTTTATGTTCATTAAAATATTTTGTTCCATATTTGCTTTTGTCTAAACGTTCAAATTCTATTTTTTGTTTTCTTATTTACTACACAGATTTTTTTTTTCCAAAGCAGGGCAGGAGATTGACTCATCCACTCTCATTAAAATTAGCAAGAGAAGTTGTGGAGTTGAAGGCAGTATAGCCCAGTGGATAGAGCATTGAACTAGGAGTCAGGCTAGCTGGGTTTTGTGCTAGGCACTGATATGTGATCTTAGGTATGTTATTCCCGCCCTGGGTCTGTCTTGTGCATTTAGAATCTAAGCCGTTCGGAGCAGGGATTGTCTTACTATGTGTATAATGCAACACCTAGGACAACAGGGTCCCAGTATCCAGTGCGGATTCTGGATGCTTCTATAATACAATACAAAGAATAAACTCCCCCACCCCCAACAGCTAGGAAAACTTACAACTGCAAAACCTTAAACTGGAGTCCAGCTGTACTCATGAACACTTGTGTAAATTCGGAACTCTCCCGCACTGCCAGCTCTGTATGCTGATTAGAGACACCTGTGTGTAGTTCAAGCCCCTGCATGAGCAGGGCTGAGGGGGGTGGGAGAGGGACAGGACAAAGGGGACATTACCTCTTCTATGGCACAGGAGTCATACATCTGTGCCTCAGTGAATGGGCCAGAGCAAGGCTACTGCTCAAATACACAACAGTCCCTCACTCACACCTTCGAGCCTTGGCCTGGCTTTCACTGGGACACATGCCCCTCCTCAGGCCCCCCGGGACTCCCACACCCTATCCATCCCCTCCCCGTTCCCTGTCCCCTGAGACTCTTTGCCCCTTATCCAACCCCCCGGCTCAAGCCCTGGCCTTGGCACCCTTATCGCACCGCCCAGAGAAGCGTGTCTGGCTCTGGCCAGACACGTTGCCGCGCTGATTTGCAGGAGCGCGCAGTCCCGCCCCCGCACAGCACTGCTTGTACAGCAGCATGGCTCCGGGGGACGGGGGGGACACCAGGAGAGGGGGAAGGGACTAGCCTCCCCAGCCGGGAGCTCAGGGGCCAGGCAAGACAGTCCTGCAGGCTGGATGTGGCCCATGGGCTGTAGTTTGCCCATCCCTGCTCTAACAATAACTCCATAGCCACAGGCCAGCAAGGGACCATGCTCTTGATAGGGCCTCTCTAGTCAGGAAACTTGCAGGTAGTTGTGGGGCAGGAGAGGTGAAACCTGGGCAGCCAGAGAAAGAGGAAGGGATGGCGGGGAGTCAAAAGGGGAAGGGGAGCCAAGGGTAGGGGGAGCATCGAGGGAACAAGGGACGTATTGCTGGGGAGGAACGAGAATGAATCGTTTCTTCTTCAGCATCAGGGGCTTTCCCCCTTTGAAGTGCAAAAGCTTATCACACTGCAGCTGGTTACTTTGTTCCTTCATATAGTGAAGTGCAAGGTCCTTCGTCCATACTGGGGCCTGTTCCCCATTCAGCAATACAGTGGTCACAACCTGCTCTAGCAGGCAGAGTACTGGATGGGTACTCAAACTCAGGAGACAGGTTCTCTTCTCATGACTCTTGACATGATCTTTGAAAAGTCACTTTGCCACTGTGCCTCAGTTTCCCACACTGTAAAATGGGGACAATGATCCTGCTCTCCTTAGCAAAATGCTTTTGAGATCCAGAGGAAAAGCATTACAGAGAGCGGATTATTTTTATCTTCCCCGAGTGCACTGATTCTAATATTTTCTTAACACCTTTTCATCGCTTCTAGGTCACAGGATAGACGGCATCAAATAAGAGATGGCCCATTAGGATGAATGGATGGGGTCCCCCTATAGTGTGGCAAAGTCCTACAAAGCTGAATTTGATCTTGCAGAGTCCATGAGCACACATGGTGACATCAGACACACAGGCCTGTGGTCAGGCAGGAGAAGCTGGATTACAATGGCCACAACGCCAAGGGGAACGCACGTTACTGGCAAAGTAAATTGCTTTTTGCCTAAAAAAACGGGGAGGCAGGTAGGTTTTCCTCCCAGGGAAGCTATCTGCCTTAGAAAAGACCTCCCTCTACTGTTCCTATGCTGCCATGGAAAGGGGAGCATAAAGTAGTGGTTGGAGCTGGGAATTGCATGCCCTGTGTTCTAGCGTGGGCTCTGATGTTAACTGCAGGCCTCAGTGTTTCCATGATAACCACACTACTTACTGCACCTTTGCAAGGTGCTTTGAGCTCTCTGGGATAAAGAGCGTGAGATAAAGGCAGAGGGTTATTAGTGTCTAGGGATATCTTGGCTTGATGAAAATAAAAACTCAAAAGAAGGGCAAAAACCTCTCTGGTCAATCAAATTAAAGGCGCAAATAATCCTAATTACCACAAGATGCTCCCCAAGTCAGACAGCAGCTCCTCAAGCAGATGTGCTCACATTCTATTTCCTCAGCCCCCAACTTGCGTGGGCAGATTCCAGCACCAGCCACTAAATAAAAATTGTCTAACAAGTGTCGACATTGAGAAACTGCCTTGGCTTTCATTTCCTGCATTTTTCCCATCCTCCGGGCCAAGTTGCAAACATTTTGTCTGCATTATTCACAACAGAAAGAGCTTGTTTAAAAGAAAAAGTCCTTAAAAGCAAGTGCTTGAAAGGAGAGTTTGCATTCCTTGAAGTCCTCCTGTGTTGTAGGAGACCTGCAAAGGGGTAGATTTGATCTACTATGGTGAAAACCTCCAGCAAACACTGCTCACCCTGCAAGGAACTCATGTGGAGTTCAGCTGGGAATATGTCATCCCAGCAAGGTTTTGACATTGATAAACTTGTGATTAACTTTTTTAAAAAAATAGTCTGTCAGTGCAGGTTGTGAAGAGTGACGTCCCTGATGGCTAACATCCTCTATTATTATTACTTGTATTATTGTACCACCTACAGTCCCCAATCACACCTGATTGTGTTAGGCACTGTACAAACACAGAATTGGGACAGCATGGCCAGCAGCAGATCAAACTGCCCCCAGACTGCTTCTCCAATGTGCCTTTCAGGCCACGATTAAGCATGAGTGAGCAACTCCAGCACCCAGGCCTATTTGATCTCTGATCCCTCAGATGAGATAGCCAACAAAGTGAACACCCCTGTCAGAGCGGTGATTTCGACAGCCATCTTTGTGTTCTTCTGGGGCAGCATCCTGGGGAGCACCGGAAAATGCTGATTTGGATAATGTTCTGATACAGGGCAGGGCAGGCGTGGCCTGGTCTATACACAACACTGTATGACCATAATTGAATAAGTAACTAAAGGTGTAATTTTTAAACTGATTCAGCGAAACTGGTGCAAAACCCTTCTGGGGAGACACACAAATCAGTTTCCGTCTGGCTCACAGAGGTTTAGCTTGCAGTGATAAATTTAAAAGTGCAGGCTAAACCTATATAGCCCATTTTAAATTGATTTGTGTGTGTCCACACAAGCATACACGCTGGTTTAACTTAAATCTGTTTTGAACCAATTTCAGTTAAACCAGTACAACTTCTGTAGATGAACAAGTCCATACAGTGGCAGGGATCTTTGCAGCATAGCACATGAGTATCCACGCTCCATTACATCCAGTGACCTGCCCCTTAACACACATACTTCAAGTGAAGTTAACCCTGGTGTCAGCCTACATGAATCCTGGTGGGGTTGGCACAGCCTATTTAAATTGGAGCCCACCACTACAACAGAATTCCTGCCCCCTTGAATAGTGTGAGGCTACAAAGCCCAGGCAGGTGTCCAGTTCACAGCCCTGGGGTCAGATGTGCTCTCTCTATTGGCAAATGGGCAGTGGTTAGGCAATACACCACAGCGTCAAAGAACCATAGTGCTGGAAGGGGCTGCAAGGGTCAGCTAACCTTCTGGGAAGATGCAGGATTTGTTGTCTCTAAACATCCAATGGGGCTCAATGGGAGAAATCAGAAAATAACCAAAACTCTGCCCAACAAATCTGCTTCATTCTGTAATGGGACTTGGGCATGTCCACGGGATAGGGGTTGAGTTATGGAGCCTGGGGCTTCGTAGTTGCCACTTCAAATCTTGGTCAGGACCACTGTGGCTGACAGTCAGCTATGGAGTGTCTGGTGGCCTAACAGAAAGGAGGTTTCAAATCCAGTTGTTGATGTCCACATTACCACCAATATTAATTGGCTGTTGCTGCAGAGAGATAGTCCATGGAAATTTAACTTGCTTCTCATCGCTACAGGTGGCCTCTCTGGGGGAAGGGGAAGCAGTGCAATAAAGGTATCTAGATACTTATAGCCCCCATCACTAAGCGTCCAGAAATTTCACTAACGTTAGCAAAATGTTTTCTCACAACACCTCCGTGAGAAAGGAATATTAACCTCATTTTACAGCTGAGGCGCAGAAGCACAGAGAGATTCAGCGATTGGCCCATGGTCATGGAAAATGTCCATGGCAAAGCCAGGAAAAGAATAAAGATCTCCTAAGTTGTCCTCAAGTGCTCTAACCTCTGGACCATTCATCCTCTGTAGCCTGTACGGTTGCAGTCCATGCTCTAGCTGCTCTTGAAGTACGTCAGTGAAGAATGTTCACACTGCTTGTACAGAACTATTTTGCTGGAAATTAAATCACTCCTCCATTTCATTTCTACAGCTGCCAACTAGCCTCCCTATTCCTCTCCTTTGCCTATAACTTGTTCTCTCTCTCTCTCCCTTCACTAAGCCCCATTAAAGCCCAGAGAGCATCTGTTTTAATTAGGTAACAATTGTTATAACCAGAAAAAATGCACTGGATTTACAGCAGCTTGGGAAAAATCTGCCGGGGCCTGTGGTTGCCACCTGACCCCTTATCAGAGTGATGTAGTACATGCCCCTCACACGGCTCCAGAAGGACAGAGATCAAATTGCTCTTTGGAATAGCTGGGGATTAAGAAATGTTATTTGAAACGTTGCCAGCTAATCCTTCAAAGGGTGAGGAACCATCCCCTGGAGCACCCTGATGACAGAAGGCATCTTTCCTGCTTGCCTGGAGTTCAGTTTAAGAATCCCGCTCCCTCCCTCTTCTTTTCTGAACGAGCTCCAAGGTTGATTTCCTGCGTACTTGAATAGGACCAGCTTGACACAGCCTGCCGTGGGATGAAATCACCAACTTGGCTTGCCTTCTGTCTGAAAAACAAAACCCTTCTGCAGGGCTTTCATTTAGGGAGAGGACAAGGATTTTAAAACACAGTCAGGCCTCAAACTGATGTCTGAGTAAAGCTTCCATGAGCTAGTTATTCTCTTTGGTTTTTAATAAACGTCATCCCGCTAAGATTTTAACGCTTAAAAAAAATTTCTCTTCCTGTTGCCTCAATAACTCCAAATTGAGGAAGACTGGCCAGCCAATCAAAATACTGAGAGGTCAAATCTAGGTAGAGTACTTCAGAGACTCTGTGGTGTCAAAAATTGAAGTGGGACATATCTGCCCCCCTGTATAGCCATGGGGGGCCAGATATGTACCTAAACATGACTAGAGAGAGGGGGCAGAAGGCAGCTGACACAGGTGAGTCATTAATCTGTCTCAGTTTCCCCATTGCATAACAGAGATAAAACAGCCTCTGTACTAAAAAATTTGTCACTCCTGGCCCAAAGACTACTTGTCAGCTTTCTCCTCTGAGGAGAAAGAAAGCTTTTTATAGTATTTACAAGTCCATAAAAACATTTTTGAAAGCCGAAACATTTTCAAAAGCTGGGCTAATGTAGACCTACGCTGGAAGGGTGAGGGACTCAAAGCTGGGATTGTCCAAAAGAGTCTACAGGAATTTGCTCCCAAGATCCATTAAAATTCGGTGAGAGTTAAAGGTGATTTAGGAGCACAACCCTCACTGACGTTCAGGGTGGCTTGTGCACCTATGTCACAAGCACTATTGAAAAATCTACCTGCAACTCCCACTGAGGGGAAGATTTTTGAAAAGCACTTAAGGGACTTTAGGAGCACAAATCCTACTTGGAGTCCATGGCAAATGGACACCTAACTCCCTTAGGCACTTTTGAAAATCCCCCCTGAATTTCTACGGAACTTGGGCATCTAACTTCCTGAGCTTCTTTTGACATCCCAGCCTAATTCTTTAGTGTTTTTGAAACACTTTTGGACTCTCTGACAAAGGTGCCAGGCACTAAGGTTAGGGCCTATTATGGAAATGCCTGAACTAGAAGGTGGAACAGAAAGTTCTATAGGAGGGCAAAGTGTAACTACTGTTAACTGAAAGCTGGCGTTTCCCAAAGTTTGGTTATGCCTCTGTGTTTTCACTCTTCTCGGACTGACACTAAACCTGGCTTGGAAGAAACTAAGATGACCACGGTAGAAAAATACAATGGGCCCAGTCTCCAGCTCTCCCGTCGCTCTATAGCTGTCAGAACACTGATGCATTTACCAAACTCCCCACTGACATGCTCATCCCTGCACGCCACGTTTGTTGACCAGCTGTGCTGCCTGGTCTGGAGATTTCCTCCCTCCCACCTACTGCTAATGATGACACACCTGCCCAAGCACAACATTGACCTACCTGTCCTTTTCCATGATGATAATGAACAGGAAAACAACGGGCCACGGTGGCAATTCCTCTGCTTTTTTCTCATCCTACCACTAGGAAAATACAAGGACGTGCAATGTTATGGCTTCAATGTACCAGGAAGCAAAGAACCTATTATTCAAGCTCTGAAGACAGGGCTCCAGTCCACCAGCTCTTTTCCAGAAAGAGGCTGCTGAAATAGGGAATAAATTAGGGTAGAGAAATGGGAATAAAAGGTACAAGGATCTAAGGCAGTGCCTCCCTTCCAGAGGAGGAGTGTGGGATAGAGGATGGGCAGAGAAAGGACTACGACTGAAGGAATTACCTATGAGGACTCTCTTGAGGAACATCCATCCTTTCTGGTCCAATCAGCAGACACACTCAAGGATGCACTGCAGAATTAATGAAGGGTGCATCGAGGAGGAAGTGGCATAGCTTTTGTTGCTTAGAGAACCCTCCTGCTGAAGGTGACATTCTCCAACGTAGCCAGAGTCAGTCAACAGTGGTTGACAAATGGTGGGGTGATGAATGTGATAACCTCTTGCATACCTGGGAGGTGGAGGCTTCTGCCCAGCACGTCATGAGTGTCTGAGTTGGGTGATGTTTGACCTGCTTGAGTGCTCAGGTTGCTGGAGTTGCGGTTCTATACCCATATGGCAATGATGGCTTTTGTATCAGACCCTGCCCCAAAACAGGCAAACGATTGTCGGACTGTTCTGAACTCCTGAGAAAGAAATACATAGAACTTCAACCTGCAGGTAACATCCAGGCAGCTTAACCTATGAAGGAAGCAGATGGCACTGGAACTAAAGTGCCACTTTAGGACATAATAGGTTAATAGGCCTTGCCCCCACCCTCTGTGGGGCTGCAATGGGTGGCCTGTGAGCACTTGCAAAACGTGGGCAGACAGGGACTTTAGATACAAGGCTTGACTGACAGATTCTTTGCCTTTTGGCTTTCTGGCTGGAGGAATGCTACACATCCTTGACTGTCCCCGTAGGTCAGTGGTTTTCAACCTTTTTTCATCTGTGGACCCTTAAACAATTTTGAATGGAGTTGCGGATCCCTTTGGAAATCCTAGACATAGTCTGAAGACCCCCCAGGGGTCAGTGGACCACAGGTTGAAAACCTCTGCTCTAGGTCTGGAGGGAGAAGTTCGTCCTAAAAATCCCCTGTATACATGCCCCCCAGTAAATTACCTGGTGCAGGCATATAGAATTGCCTACGGTTGCCCTAGCATGCGATAAAAAAAAATCTCAGAGCCACCCCAGTGCCACTGGCCCTTTTTCATAGATCTCCCTTTCAAGCACCCCCTCAAGCCAACACTGCTTAGCTTGAAAGAGCTCCCAGGACCACGGCATAAGGCTCTGTGATTGTGGCAGGATGGGACTGTGTTTAGTGGGCGCACACAGCCCAGCTGCAGGCAACGCTGGGTTAAGTCCCTGTCATGTATGTGCCAGTGCTAATTCTTGCTTGCGCTTCTGCTGGTTGGAAAGAGGGGGTCTGGGAGCGGCCATGTGGTTATTATTGGTACTGGGGAGGCATGTGGCAGGGAATCACATTTTCCTTTGGGCCACACTCAGCCTGCACTTGTTTATCGTGGGGGAGGGACTGGAAAAATCATTGACTCACACTAAGGAACAAAACATCGCAGCACTGAAGACGAAAATGGCTCGTTTCAATCAAGCTTTATTTGGTTGGTGCGGGGAGAGGGAACTCAACATTTTAATGGGGAAATTTGGCAGCTACATGTTGTTCTTCCCAAGCCGAGCGCGTGGGAGGGATGGATCCCAGCGCCAGTTCTCTTTGGGGGTCTTCCACCAGTTTCGCTGCTCTGTACTGTGCGTGGTTTAACCCACACGGAAAAAAACAAGGCTCTTTGCTCCTGAAGCTGTGTCTATTTCAGCTACCAAAGGGTTTCTGAAACGTCCGGTTCAGAGGCGCGGTCTGATGTGAAATCTTAGACCTAGAATCGCCTCAAGCTATAGCAATTGTTCAGGCCCAGCTCTGAAACAGAATTTTGCATGTGGCCCTTATCTGTGTGACAGAGATGGCCAGGCCCAGGAGATAGAGCACAGGACCGGTGCTCAGGAGACCCCAGCTTTGCCATCAGCTTGCTTGCAGATGGGGCAAGTCATGTCAATCTCTGAGACTCAGTGTCCCCTCCGCTTTGGGGCAGAGTTATCCATGCTTATCCTCTTCATTAGAGAGCTTTTTGATCCACAGTAGAACAGCATTAATAGTAGAAGTTATTCCCAGGGGACAAATCACAGTCCCAGATACCACTCCTCTGAAGTCTGGAAAAATATTTCTATTCACATCCATCGGGACCCCCGGCTCCAGCAACTAGAATGAAAAGCTCCTGCACGGGGAAAATATTCCCCATCCTCCCATGACACAATTCTCAGAGAAAGGTCCTACCAAGTGTTAGGTCAGCTTCCCAGACCATCAAAGTTGGTTCACACAAGGGCTGCTTATCCAAAGCTCGAGTCTGCAAAACTGGGCTGGCAAGCTCACAAGAACTGGCTCTCCCCAGTCAGGTTTCTGGTGTTTCCTGGTCCCAGCGAGAGTGGTTGAGAACAGACTCTCCATATCACAACAGCCCCAGCCAGAGCACAGAAGACATCCCTCCTGGCTGGCAAATTAAAACAACAGGGGGAAATTACTCCACATTTGTGCAGTGTCCAACAGTATGTATCAACCACAATCACGGGATGGGACAGCAGCTTCCGTAGACATACCCAAGCTAGCTTTAATTGGGCCAGCTCGGGGACAGGAGAAGTGAAGCTGCAGCAGCCTGCAAGTAATCAGTCCGTGCTGGTGCACATGCTGTTATGGCTTCCCTTTGTCTGGTACCCGAATTAGCTAGCTTGGGAACGTCAACATAAACTGCAGCCACACCCTGTGATGCAGAGTAAGCATCCCCTATTATTACCCGTTGCCCCATTTACACAGACTTCCGAGCTGACTTTAATCACTGCGCTTACACAGGGTGAAATGAGGCTTGACGAAGGGCGTTAAGCTCCCGTGCGAGGCTCCTGCAGACAACCCCTGAAGGGGATCTGAACTGGGTCTAAGTTCTGAGCAAGATTGAGCCAGGAGGACTCTATTGTATCCCATTCCATTTGCACCCCCATGAATCCTGCCAGGACAATATGAGCACGGAAAGAGCATTAGAGTTTTCATTTGTAATTTGCAGCTCTCCTTCCTGGCCTCACTTGTTTGGCAGCCGGCAAACACATGAACAACGGAGAAGAGACAGAGCTCCTAATCCTTTCAAGCATGTCCCAAAAAATTGGGAAACTGTTTCTGCTTCCATGTCTTGCTGACGTCACACAAGACTAATCCCCCCTTTCCACCATCAGAGATCCTAGAACAGCGAGTGTCTCACACAGCTGAAGAGGTTCCTATCCTGAAGTGTAACAAACAGGAAAGAGGGATGAAACATCTGGAAGGAACAGCTGGTTCTCATCTTTGTAGACGTGTGTTCAGCACATACACTATACCTGCCAAGGCTCGTCTACCTACAAAGAAACAGAACGTGGACACTCAGACAAAACAGAGCCTTCCAGAAATGGGCTTTTGTTACAGGTTCTTTTACAAGCAGGCACACTGAGGATGTCTCCATGTAATGCACAGAATACTCTGCAATTACACTGTGCCTTTCATCCGATGATCGCCACGTGCTTCCACAAAGGTAGTTATGTAGTAAGCTGGCGAACCAAGGCCCAGTAAGGTTACGCAACGTGCTCTCTATCGCACAGGTAGTCAGTGTCAGAGTCAGGTAGAGAACCCCTGGCTTCTGTGCCAGCCAATCAGCAGAGGGGAATGCAACACACCTCCCAATCTATGCAGGTACTTACCTGGCTTCCATCACCAGAGAGTTTGAGCAGCCCACCATCATGAATGGATTTTATCCTCATTACACCACCAAGAGGCAGGGAAGTGCTATGGGGAACTGAGGCATGGGGTAGATTAATTGACTTGGCCAAGGACAAATTGATCGTAGATCTCCTGAGGTTCAGCCCAGTGCTCTCCTACTAGACCTGCCTTTCTTCCTAGCCATGTGTCCCACATGAGGACACGGGCTACCTCTTTTGCCCAACCAACATCAGTCGGGGCATGAGAGACAAGAAGAGAAGTCACCGCAGAGCAGCACATTCCATTGGCCAGATGGGAACAGAGGAATCCTGGGATTAAGGAGGAGGCAGAAGGACCTGCCTATGGAGAGGAGAGGAAGGTGCAGGGAAAGGAGTGACTCCCATCTGTACTCCGCTAAACTGAGCCCCAGCACTCAGGCTCATGGATGTTTATAGGTCAGCTCCGCTATGTATTGATCTAGTTCAGTTATTTCTAACACCGTCACGGTGCTGCCAAGCAGTAGCTGTGGGAGTCGCGTGGAAATAATCCCAGCCTACGCTTCCGGGGGCATCATAAATTGCGCGCGCCATCAGCCAGTAGAATCCAGAGATGAAATTATTTCCTCTGCAGTTGATTGCTTCCAGCCCTTACGGCACCTGTGAGACATGCTGAATTGACAGCCTTGCAGAATTAAGCACTCCGGTTAGCCAGCGAACAGATGTAGTCCGGGCAATGGTAATGCAAGCATCCATCCTACTCTGTCGTGCCAATGTGCTGTTACCCTGAACCAGCGAGATCAAAACTAGGAGAATGATTGGAATCCAGGCTCTGTGGCCATTCAACTCACTGGGCTCTGCAGAGGCTGCCAAGAAGCGGGTGAATGGGATGACAGCTGAAGGGATGAGTCTCACAATATGGATGCCCAGCAACTGGACTGAAAATCCACCAACTCATTCCACATAGGCTACAGAACAATTATCAGTTGGTCACAGTCACTCTCAGTCTGGACTGGCTGTGAACCAGGGACCTCAGGGTAAAAAGTTCTATGCCTTTGACCCATCCAGCTTTGCAGTATCTGGTATTCAGCTGTACCACACAGGAGACTCAGCTGCTTGGGTCACTTAGTAACACTTATGTAGTGGTAGCAAACACACACATCTTAGTCACTGGAAAGGATGGGAAGGGACAGACAGAAAACACACGGCAGGGAAGCAGTGTTTTGATCAACTGTGGCATGAGCTGGGGGGTTAACTGTAATCCCCTTTGCTGCAGTTCCCATGCTACGCAACTCGGCCTCCCCCACTGAAATGCCAGTGCTTCAAAATGATGGCCTCGGAGCATGGGGCCAAACCCAACATGGATTTTGCCTCCCTGACATTGGAGAGCATTCTTGGGGTGAAACAGACCTAGCGCTGACGTTTATTGTGGCCAGACACATATCTTCCTGCACTGGCACAGAGCCATGAAACCATCACGCTTTTAAGAATTTCTCCTCACTACCAGACACTGCTTTTCAATATTTTGCCTTATATCTTCTGCTGTATTTGATTAATCTGACCCAGCTGTTTTCCACTCACAACAAATCATAAATCTATATGCGCATGTGAGACACTGTGTGTCTAAGAATGTGTATCTGAGGATGTGTGTGTCTGTCTATATCTGAGTGTGTCCCTGCATGTGTGAGAAATTGAAAACGTGCAAGTCCAAGCGGGCAAGAAAAGTTCAAAGGTGGATGAGACCATGGCTGGGGCTGTGTATGTACCAGTATGCAAGGATCCAGGGGAGGGGGGCAGGGGAGGAGAGAGAGAGATGTACTAATCTCCAAGATTCCATGCATGAGTGTGTGGATGAGTTAGTATACTTGTAGGTATGTGTGCACACATACATACGAATGTCTGTTTATGTATGCTCCCACATGTAAGCATGAGAATGGGCATAAGTTGTTGCATGAGTGTTGTGCGTGGTGAGTTCATGTGGGTGTGGATGTGCACAGGTCTCAATCCATGCAAGAAAGAGCATGAGTCCATATCAGAGGGTGTACAATTCATGCACTGTGTGCGTTACAGTACACATGACTATTTATGCAGGTAGGGGTTCAATCAACAACTGCCTGTTGTGTAGCGAGGGTTCTCCATACCACAGTGTTCAGAAAAGGAAGAAAAATGGCTGATGAAAAATGTTACTCTATACATTTTTTTTTCAGAAATAAAAAGCATTATTCAACGACTATAAAAGGCAAAAGTTTTGACGAAGGAGAAGAGGAGGGTTTGCCAAGTTTTTTTTTTTTTTTTTTTTTTTTTTTTTTTTAAAAGAGCAAGTTGCTGCCAGCTCTTGGCATGTGTATTCTCGCTTGTATAAATCAGTCTCCCTAGACCTATGGTAGTTCTTGCTGATGGACTATCAAGCTCCTTGGCTAGATGAACAGGACATGTGCTTTATATGCACTTACAGAATAGTAAACTGTTATTAAAAGTGGAAAAAAAACCCCAGAGTCTGATTTACTTGTGGTTTTGCCTGTCCTGTGGTTTTTGAACAGAACAAACCTGTCCATGCACAGAGCGGAGTGGAAGCAGAGAGATTGTATGCGGAAAACAACAGACTACCTCCTCTGTGTGGAAGCACTTGATGTGTTATAGATGCCAACTGACACAAAGCAAGAACAACCTGCTCCCCGTAGCACAAAAAAGAAAACCAAAACCATCCCCGCTACTAGGGAATATTAAATCAAGAGATGGGCTCATGCCACTAAATTTTGTCAGTTTCCATACAGTCCAAAGTAAACAGGGGCTTGGTTCACTTTGTTGTGAAGTCAGGGAGCACCTGCAAACTTCTGACCTGGAGTGTGGGTTTGGATAAGCCACTTCCATGAAGTCTGGTGGTGCTTGGATTCAGGGTTTGGGTCCGTATCTCTGCAAAACCCAACCACTAGATTTGGAGTGGAGAAATTCAGTGGGCTCAGTTAGCCGCTAATGGCTCTGCATTGCCACTCTGGAGAGCCTGGGGTCCTGGACAGGCAGGGTCTGAGTGCACTGAGGAGGCCACATCCACAGGCATTAGAAGGAGAGGGCGCCTCACGTTATGGGACAATTGGGAAAGCATGGATGGGCTCCCATGGGTCTCTTAGGCTGGTGCTGGGTGGATCATGGTCTATCTGGCTTGTATTGGGAAGAAAAGGGCATTAAAAGCAGGAACATCAGAAAGGATTTTCAGGGCTCCAAATGGGACATGGGGGAAATAAACACACCATGAAGTACTGAAAACCTGACCTGAGCAGACGTTCGCTCTGTATGGAGTCTGCCTCCATCCCATGTTACCACCCAATCCACATTATCCGTCAACGTGCTGCATGTACACACTTACCGCTAGGGGCTTGCGTGGCTGTTACCTGCTAGAGCCAATCACGTGAGGCCCCAGGTGTGTGGAAGACAGTTGTTCTCGTCAGGCTCATCAGCTCTGCGTGTGCATTAGGAGTCTGCCAGCTTTCCCATTCTAGGCTCTTGTTTTTCCAGGCTATATGTGTGTCAGACCAATTCACCCTGGGCAGTCACTTGGCACCTACAATATCAATCCACATGCCAAGTTTTTAGAAAACACATCAGAGTAACCTGTCAGGGTATTTGAGTTTATGAGTATAAATAAAATCCACTTTGTTTTTAAAACACCGTTTTTGGCAACTCATTTGAAACCAACGTAGCTCTTAAAGCATGGAATTTGATTGCCGGGAACAGAGCCATGCAAAACCCAGAATGCCTCTGTATGTAGCCCGTGAGATCCCAAGGGCACAAGCCATGCCTCTTTGTATGACCACACTGTGTGTTACTGAGTTTGGTGGATCTCAGTGGACAAATGCCTACACCACCAAGGAAAAGGACCCTGGCAACTGGCACCTAGTGATGCCATCCCATCGGCGCTCCCAGGACAGAGCGGCCAGGGTGATCTGCTCATCCTAGGTCATTTCAGGTCAGGGTTGAGGCACAGCAGCGAGATAGTGTGGAGAAACCTGCACTAAAGTGGTCTCTGCTGAGACCTGTTCTGTGGAGGAAAATCAGTCCCCAGGGCTGGGTCATTCTTTCAGCAGCACTAAATTCATAGGACAGATATATTTTTATAATCTATATTAGTGTGACCGGAGTCCCAGGGAAGCCAACTGGGGTCCCTCGATCAGGGTGACCTGCAAAGAATAGGCAGGCAACCCCGAAAGCTGGTGGATAGTCTAATACTTATATTTACCAAACCAGCACAAACCAGCTTCTATAATACCTTACTGATTACTCAGAAACCATCAACACAGTCTCCCTTAAAAGTAACCCAGCCTCAGGCCTCCACTCAGATGCTTAAATCAAATCTGATGAGGATTACTGACAATTTTATTCATCATATAAAAAAGCTCTACTAATCCCAAAGGATCGGACACATTACCTCTCAGGTTAATGAATATTCCAGATCTTACCCAGATACATGCTTACAGCCAATTCTTATTAACTGAACTAGAATTTATTAAAAAAGAAAAGAGTATTGGTTAAAAGCTCAGCATACATACAGACACGAGTACAATCTTGAGATTCAGATTCACAGCAGAGACGGAGAGCTTTGTAGAGGCAAAGAGTTCTTTCCAAAATAGCTCATAGGTTATAGTCCAATGTTTATATTCAGGGCGGTTCAGTACAGGATCTCAGTCCTTGTGGCTTAGACTTCCCCCGCATGAAGCCTCAAGCAGATCTGAGATCACAGGATCAGGACCCAAGCTGTTGTTTATACAGTTTCAGGCCCTCTTGTGACAGAGCAGAGTCCTTTGGTGAACAATAAGCACTCATTTCCTAAGCATTGCAGGTAATTATCCATATAGATTAACATAAGGCAATTGCCTGTTTTCCCACCATTCGCAGATGATTCGATTTACATTTCAAAGGGAGATGAATACAACATATCCTATGTTTACTGTTCATTTAAATGTTAAGATGTCCTTTTGAGCTCTTAATTAACACAATACAGCGCAGACAGGGCCTATTTGAGTACACTGTTGACCACTACCAATATACATGTAAATAAACAAAAACGCAAACATTATCTCTCCATATCTCTTTAACAGTTGAATTTGAGTCATTATCCTGCAGGATGCTTAACCCTTTCCGGTCATGTGTCACAACTGAATATGTCCTTAATTACACATTTCCACCAGTCAGGCAACATCACACATTTTTATGACTTGCTTATGATAGCCATGTTTGGAGGACACCGCTTACGAAGGACTTTTACAAAAAAATCCTTTGCTGTAAGAAAATTGAGTAACTCCTGACCCCTGGGGAGCTCTCATGCAAGTAAGCAATCAAAGGAGCAACTAAAAATAATCAGCCAAATCATTATTATTATTAGCATGACAGTAGCACCTAGATTGTCCAGCTAAGATTGTGGCCAGTCGTGCATGGTGCTGTACATACACCTAATAATAGACAGATTGTAAGCTCTTCAGGGCAGGTACTAAGTAGACAAGATGAAGGTGGGTGGGGAAACTGAGGCAGACAGGTGGAGTGATTCACCAAAGTTCATACAGTGGCAGATGGCCTCCTGAATTCCAATTCAACTAACTGCTGGACCACGCTGCATTTCAGTAGAAGAGTGAGTTGAAAGGTTAAGCAAAATGGCAAGAAATGACATGGGGATACTTTAAAACTATTTGCTTAAGTCCAGGACTTGACCGGCTGCAGGTGGCAGGATGCATCTCCTCTGAAGATCAGACTTGTAGAGACACTCAGCATACTGCCGTGATCCATTCATGTAAGTTTAATGCCAGGCCAGTCACTGCAGTGCCCAAGTGACTACACAGCACTAGTGAGGACATGTTGAAGCCAAAACATTAATGTATCTAGGGTGAAATTCACTCCTGAGCAGAGAGCCAGCACCACATACATCCTCAAAACAGGGCGTAAGCGGGATTTAGAAAATGCAGACGGGCGAATTTTACCCTTAGCAAACATTCATAACAGGACCCGTTAGTGTGGCCTTTACATTTACAAAGCACCTTAATCCAAAGCTCTCAGATAAGCCTGCAAATTTGGGAAGGTCTCATTATCCTCATTTTACAGATAGGGAAACATGGGCAAGGACTGATGAAGTGACTTACTCAAGTCACACAGCAAATTGATGGCAGAGAATCCAGGCCTCCCAAGTCCAAATCCCCTGATTTAAATGCCATAGAGGTCCACCTCTGGGAACTATTACAAAGCAGGGTCTTGTCATTTAAGCAATAAGCAGCATAAAACCAAACATAACTGAACAGATTCAAATCAAAGAACAACATCTACACTACACAGCCACTAAATTCATCCTGCTCCCTCTTGAAAGGGGGTGGGTGTACACAAGTCACATGGCAAAAAGGGCTAACGGAAGGGGGGAAGAATGAGGTTAATTGGGGTCTGTTTGGAGAGGGATTTGGATTGCTTGACTTGATTCAGTAAGCAGCACGTAGAAGAACATGTCACTGGTAAATGAGCTAATGAAACACTTCTGGAGATAGAAAAGCATAAGCTAAATTCAGTCTTGGCTTCCTAGGGTACGTCTACACTGCAATTAAACATCCGCGGCTGCCTTGTGTCAGCTGAATTGGACTCAGGCTCCCCTCCCCAAGTCCCAGAGCCCAGGTTTGAACATCTACGCTGCAGTTAAACACCCCGGTAGTCCAAGCCCTGCGAGCCTGAGACACTTGGCATAGGCCAGTCATGTTGACTTGAGCTCCACTCAAAAACCTGGGAATGTTTGCCAGATGGCAAAAGGCAAACAAAGGGGGAATTTTATATATATAGGCCATATCCTCAGTAGGTGTGTCTCCATTGTAGGCAATGGACCTGGCTGATTTACTCCTAGCTCCCATGTTAAAGAATTTTAAAAAGTGTTTTAAACCAAGTAAACAAAACTGACATAAAATTAAACTATTAAACACCACTGCCCCGTTTCAGACTCAAATGTGTCATAGCTCTTAAAACAAGCTTCTCCCTTTAACATAAATGGTGTTTTTAAAGAGCAGCTCCTTTTGTCCAAGTATTTCTCAAGCAGCTTGTTCATCCAGGGCTTGCATTAACTTTGCAAATAAGGTCAACCTGAAAGATTTGTATTTATTTAAAATGTAAGCTCCCTAAAGGGATTCTCTTTTTGTTTGTCTTTTCCTTTAAATGTATTAATTTCAGCTCAATCAACTAAGAGGTTACATAACAGTTGTTTATAATTATTGTCACGTCAATCCTGAAACTGATCACTAGCTCCATTACATAAAGGCATTTTTTTGTTAAACTGTGGGAAAGATGAAGTCTGAACTTGGAGAGGATTTTTTTCCCCCTTTTTTTGCTTTTTTAAAGTTCTGTTGTCTATTATGCAGTGCTTCAGACTCTTCTTTCTGCAGGATTTTATTCTACAGTTCAGGGGTCTGTTTTCATGCAAATACACACTAACAATAACTTAGTTTCCCTCTCTCTCTCATGCCTCTCTATTCAGTGCAGAACATAGGGCCTTCATCACTGCCTTCCATCTTTGCTGAGCTCCTGATGCAGTCTTAGCTTCTTCCCATGTAATTTTGATAGCTTCTATTCTGCTTTTATTGTGTGTTTCCATGTTATCTTGGTCCACCTTATTGCCTCTTCTTCTGGGGTTTCCAGTCCAATAGCTAATGTAGTTTCCACGAACCCCTTTAAAAACTGAAGTTCAAGAAGATCGCTCAGACGAAAGCAAGTTAGAGAAGCTACTAGCAGTAAGGCCCCAATTCAGCAAAGCATGCAAGCACAAGATAACAGTGCGTTGCTGAAAACGATGGTTTAAAGCATGTGATTAAATGCTCTGATGAACTGGAGCTGCAATGGCTGCTCCTGGTCCTTTGAAGCTCGTGTCAGTGTTACCCATTGCCTTCAACATGCAGGATCAAGCTTTTGTAAAAGGGGTCCTTTTATGCTGTCATGGAAAAAGCATTAAAATTAGAGGTGGAAAAAGTAACCATTCTGGGGAAAAAAGGTGTTTCCATTTTTTGTCAAAATTTCATTTTTAACAGAATTTTTCCGTGATTTGACCATGAGAGCAAGACCCGTATCCTCTATCATCCATGCTCTATTTCAAATGCCATTTGTTCTCAGTTGGGAGTTTCTTTTCCCTGAGGGACAACATCTACCAAGCCTTCCATTGCATTCTATGTCTAACTAGGGTGACCAGATGTCCTAATTTTATAGGGACAGTCCCAATTTTGGGGGCTTCTATTACCCCACACCAGGTCCCCTTTTTTATACTTGCTGTCTGGTTACCCTATGTCTAACACCTTGGCAGCAGACCCACAGCCATCAGCCCTTGGATATAGTCTTAATCAAATCTCCTAACACAGAGCACCATATCTCCAAAGCTGGAATGCACTGAAGTCATTAATACACTGACTCAACAAATATTGAGGGTCATATATCCAACCCTGGTACGAGCCAGTGCTGCCCCCACTGATTCTGCACTGACTAGTTATTCGCAATGGGCTCTGTGGTCACAGATTGGATTTTCGGAGCATTTGCTAGAGTATGCGGCAGAGCCTGGCTGAAGAAAGGTCAAAGAAGAGAAGTTCTGAAGTACCACCTGCTGGCCTGCTTTCCTGCAGAGGGAGGAGCAATTCTTATCCTGAGGTTACAAATAAGTATAGATGCTCAAGCCCTCGGTTAGCAAACTCAGGGTCTGCTAACTTGAGTTCTACTAACCCTGGGTTCACATTATAGTGTAGAGATACCCTAAGACAGTCAGGGTACAACTGCTGAGGCAAGGGCTTTAATATAGAAAAAAATTCACATCGAATTAAAATCCATGTTTAGCATATTTGGATTTGTATTGCAAAAGTTCCCTTGCCTGCACACCCAACTGACCTCTTTGGACCCTGAGATCTATCAAGGGAACACACCCTGCTGGTCTTTTCTCATCTCAGCAGATGTGTTCACACTGAGGTTCATATATTGGAAGGTTGGCTTTCCATTTGTGCGAGTTCATTCAGAATCACTGCTCCTTTCCAATGTCAGTCTGAATGTCTCCACAGCGACTTTCTAAGGTTCCTATTTTCAGGGCAGTATGACCAGAAGAATGTCAAGGGTTCCAGCTCAAATTATAAATCTGTCCAAAACACTTACCAGAACCCCGCTGTTCCCCAAACCAAACGCATTATGATTCCCACACCATACACCATTCACGAGGCAAAGTTTTCAAAGGGGGCAAGTAAGGGCACAAAAAACATAAAACCTAAGCTGTCCTAACCCATCCCTCCAAAGCTCATCATGGATGCTTACCCTGTACTCTGGAATCTCATTTAGTTTTCTAATCCCAATTTCAGATGCTGCACAGAGCGAGGATTGGACTGCTAGCATGCTCATATATGGCAGTCACATCAGACCATAGCAAGAATGGCAGATATGCAGGTGGCTAGGCAGAGTTTTAAACTTTTCAGTCAAGCTATTCCAGAAGTCATGTGCCTTGATATCAGTTCCCTAGCCACATGGAGAGCTAAATGCTCTAGCACAGCCAGGGCCATGTGAACTTGTCAGAGGAGGCCTACTTTAGCAGTCGGGGTGATAGAAATGGCATAGCTTAAGCCCCCTTCTTCTGGGCTTGTCCCGTGGTCAAACTGAAGCTCATAGTTGCAATTGCAAAGACTTCATCGACTGACATTTTAAACATTGTTCTATTTAGAACAACAGGAAAATTGCATCCAGAAGGAAGCCTTCCCTGCAGAACACACGGCAAAAGAATAGCAAGGATCATACACACATATCTGAAAGTCAAATGATATAATACTCCTTACTCAGGGAGTCTCTGCGGTCACTTATTAACACTCACTTCATTTAAAGCTACCTTCCTTCTGAACGAGATGCTGAAAACAGTAGTTTTGCACCCTATTTAACTACTTCAGACCAAAGTCAGCCCTAATATAACAGGCTGAAATTCCACTGAGAGTTGCACCTGCTTACAGCTGAGCTGAATCGAGTCTGTTGTCCGTACTCTTAGGCGTACGTAAAGTAATGACACAAAGCAAGTATATACTCCATAAAACATTAATATTTTAATGAAAAATCTTAGCTTCATGTTTCTATCCAAAGACACTCAAAACTAGTTTTTCCTCCTCCCGCCCCTTAATTTTGACCTGTAAGGGGACCAGTTTGGAGATTTTTTTTTTTTTTTGGATTTTAAAACATTTTTTTTTTTAAAGATTAAACAATCAGGCTAGCAAAAAAGTACCCAATACATACTTTTCTTATATCAAACAAGCTAGTATTTCAGTACAATGTAACTATACAGAATATATACATTACACATATGATCACAAAAGCAAACACTACAGGCTCAGAACAGATTTGAAAAAACGTGATATTCACATTGAGTACAAGAACTCTAAAAATGATTGTAACGTTGAAACGGCACTTAGTTTACAAAAAAGTCACAAAAATATATATAGCCACCAAGAACTATGGTTCCTGAAAAATACTAATAGCCAGATAGTATAATATAAAATGTGAAGTGTATTTAAACATCTTATACATTAAAAACAAAACCAAAAAACATTTCTGTTAAGTCAATAAACATGCCAAATAATCTAGCTGTGACCAGCGTCAACGATAGAAGCTGTACGGTGTATGAGATGACGACTGGATATACGGCTGGTGACTGGAGACTGGCACAGTTAAAAGGGGTGCAGTTACTAAAACACACAAAGAAGCCCAATGATAATTTAATTCACATTTTTCCTCCAGCTTTACCCTCCCCTCCATCAAGGGTTCCATCAAAGGCCAGTGCCCAGAGAGTCAAGGCACTGAAACAGCAGGGCAAGGAAGCCACTGAGGACTTTCTTGTAGGCAGGGCTATAGTCAGAATATCAAAAGCATGCATCAGCTAAACAAAATGGTCAGTCAAAATCTCCTCTGGGGACTTTATCAACCCTCAGGAAGACTATGGTTTCCACACAGGAGGGCAGCCCCAGAAACTGATTTTTTTATTTTTTTTTATTTTTTAGTGCAACCAGATCCGTAGGCGAGCCCTGTAGGATATTGAATGACTTGTAGCATGCACCGAGTTAACAAAAACTCAGAGCTTTAACAATTAGTTGTATTTTTTTTAAAAGTTCACGTTTTATGGTTTATTCCCTCTGAATATTTTGCACCAGCTATGTTCTGCTGGTGACCTCTAATGTGGTTGAGGCCCAGTCTGACCCCATATTTGATGGTGAGACCAGTACTTTATTCTGCCCACAATGAACTAGGAACAGAAGGTGCTTCCTACATCTGCATATTACCTATGCCAGCCAATCCAGGCAGCATGCACAAAGCCTCTACCCCTCCAAATTGCATATAAAATGCTACAGGGTATGCTCTGAAAAAAGGATGGCAAAATTCTCATGCTCTAAAGTCTTTGGACTGGAGGGGAAAACTAGCAACCAAGAAGTGACTGAAGCCCACATATAAAAACTAAAAGCCATATCTTAAAAACAGTAACATTTTATCCCATAAGGGATCTAGGGACCATAGTTTTATAAAATATATTTTACTGCATTGGCAGCTATTACTTTCTTTAAAAGTCTAAGTTCACACCTTTCAGCCTCGTGAAAACCAGAACCATTTTCAAAGATCTAGTCAACTAAACTCTCAGTATGAGAGACTTGACCACAGTACTTGCTAGCCTGACAACTGCACTCAAATGGTGGCGAGAAAGACAAAAAGGAACACAAACATTTTAATGTGTGATAGTAAAACTGTGTTGCAGAAAAGTGATATTTCAATTAGTACTGGGGGAAAGGTTGATCTCAATGCAAATGTATCCCCACCGCTGACATTAATGGGAGCTGTGTGCACATGCATCAAAAGGAAACTATTACTTGGCTAAATCGGCCAGTGTACCGCTGAAGCAACTGCTTCCCCTCCTTGTGGGAGAGGGGGGAGCAAGAGGTGACCCTTTCCCCTCCGCCTTGAGGCACTGTCCCACACAATATGTAGGGAATTCAGATCTGTGTCCCTGAATCCTGCTCCCTGCCATATAGCAGAACCACCCACGTCCTGTGGCAGTCAGGGCCCTCTTCTCGCATAAGTGGGTGGGGGAAGGAAGGATTTTCCACTTAATGCACAGATCGTCCCCTGTACACCAGAAGGTTATGCAAAAGAAAAATGCACTCAAATCACTTTGTGAATACATTTGGAGAATACTCATCAATTCAACAGTTGTTGCAAGGGGTACTACTGCCTCAGTCTACTGAATCTCCTCTATTTGAAAGAAATTTTAAACAACTAGCTTTTTAATCAAAATATAACTTCATTCCTTATATCTATTTTTAGAAAAAGCAGTCCAGGAATCAAACCCCTCTGATAACGTCTTCTAAAAAAGTTGTTTCAGGTTTAATCCCCCATGCAGTCTAAGGCCTGCTGCTTTCAGTTTAGACATTTATCGCAGTTTAGAACCTGGATAGCCAGCAACAGAGCTTGATGTAAAATGACAGAACATTTTAAATCTCTTCTGTGAGGGACATTAGTACTCCCAAGAACTGAGCACTTCCAGAAAGACAGGGAAAAGAGAAATGAAACAAGATTTACATTTCGTTTGGTCTCCTCTCTATGGAGGAAGGATACATATATTAACAGAAACCAATTACAAATACCAACCAAGAACACATTAGAGCTACAATACAGTCCTTGTAGCTACCAAGTTTTAACGTGCTCTCCACAGCATTTCAGACAGCAGTTAACCTTCTTACAAAATTTTAAGTAATCTAAAAACCAATTATTCTAGGTGTGTGTATTCTGCATTTGCACATCTCATGATCAGTAAATTGTGTTACGACAGATCTTGTCCTGGGTGAAAACCATCTTTTTTTGGCAGACGGAATATGTCCATCCATGTGTGATGTGTTAATTCATTGTGCATTATACACAGTGGGCCAGCTGTGAAGTCTGAGTTTGTGTGTCTACCTAAGTGCTTTTAATTTATGACTGACTAAAAATTGTCATGTACAAGGAAGACGTATGCTTTTGCAATAAAGAGAATCATGAATTAGAATTTAGTACCAGATCCTACTTTCACTCTGAACTACTGGGGGGAAGAAGGGGTGAGGGAAGAAACATTTAACAGGCACTGGATTAACTCACTGGATTCTTAAATACAGAAATCAGAAGTGGAAGAGGACTGGTTATGTGATCCAGTCCCTTTAGTGGATACTGGCCTATTTCATAGTACAGTATCTTGAATACAAATTTGTTCTGCTCTAAGCCCTTTACAAAAGACTAAGAGAGACATTTAAGATGAATTGTAGCTGAGTCATTTTCTGAAGATCAGACAGGGGAAAAAAACCCCCAGAAAACTTAGCTTCAATAGTTTGGAAAAAACTGGGAATCTTATTATTGTTTGTTTTTTTACATAAACACAGGGTAGGGAAAACTTGTTTAAAGAAACACTAGAAATATGTAAGTATGTTATCACTGAAGCCTTTTAAAATATTACCAATGTGCAAGAAGCTTTACACTGATTTACTATCAGCAGATATTTCATAGTTGTATAGATGCATTAGAACTGCTGAAGTCATTGCACACTAATCAGTCTTGTCATTTGAGCTCTGCACCTCCTCTCCCTCCCCCTTTTAAAAAATTTCACTATTTTTCTCTTTCAATCCAATGTGTGTCTGACAGAGGGTCCCATCCAGAAGGTATGAGTTTACCAAGTAGATCTAAAACCTAGGGAGTCTGACACATGTCCTTGGAATACTAAGGTCAGGTAATACTTACACTCTCAGCATGCTGTGGATTGTGGAACATAGCTGTCTGTGTATCAAACAGTTAATTTAATCAGCAGCCAAAGAATTTATACAATCTCTAATTTAAGTTTTCAAGCTTTACTATAGCCCAAACTACCTGCAAAAAATGAGAATCACTGCTGTGAAAATCCCAAACCCCAAATTTACAGGCTTTTCTAAATCTGGAAAAAATGAAATTGCAAATTGTTCACTTTATTGCATGCTTGCGATGTGTATGCAGATGGAGTAACAGCCTTTAATAAACTAGCTTGGCAATGGTTTAAAATGTTTTGGAACAGGAACAATTTAACATTGTTACATAGGGTTTTTATAAAAAATCCCCTGTTGGGTTAGAAACTTGGCCTCTAAAAAGAATAAATTGGTTGTTTTGTCCAAAACAGACTAATAAAAACCTCAGAAAGCATACATGCATATGTATAAGCATAAAAGTGTGCAATAACACACAAAAAGCAGAACTTGTTTTTTCCTTTCTGTAAACTGTCTCTAGCCAGCATTTGGAAATTAGTGATATGTGTGATAGTGGAAAGTGACTAGGACTGCAAGCAGTCTGGCCAAAGTTTAAGAATTTTAGTCTGGGACATGTTTTCTTTTTTTAAAGGTGGTTTCCTTTACAGAAAGATACAATGACGACGGATTTGTCAGGCTTGCATGGATTTATGCTTTCCTGGACAGAATATCTCGCCCCATATAAGCGAATCAGGACAGGTAATTTGAATGAGCAGTTTTTAAAAGGAGTAGAATAATAAGAAATGGGAGGACTTGGCATGGCATCATTACTCCATTTGTTAGACCTGGTTCAGAGATTTTTTTGTAAAGAGACATTTTTTAAAAGGGCGGTACTGTTAAATTTCAGAAATGCTTACAATTTCCAAGAAAGGGGTTATAGTAAGCAGTTTGAAAAACAGTAAGAACAAAGATAGGACATGCCATATTTTAAGCAGAGGATTAACACATCTACTCAAAGTTAGTCAAAACTCTGCTCACTAATTAACTTGTGAGCATGCATCCTTGTACTGGTCATTTTAAAAGTGTCTTCTGATTCTTTCCCTTTACCAGAGGGTCTGCAGAAGCATTAGAAAATGTAATGAGCTGTTCTAATTGTGGAAGAAGGAAGTTGAAGCGATTTCAGTCAATTGTTTCTTCTTTAGAAGTGCATCACAGCTTCTATGATGCTCTGACAGGACCTTATTGTGCATTCAGTCAATCATGTTCACAGAACTGATCATTCAGTCATGAAAAATAATGTAACATCTGTTGCAGTTTTTTGTTTAAAGTGTAGCTTACAAAGTAAAAAGGGAAATCTCCCTCCTTTTGTTTAAAAAAATTAAATTAAAATGTACAGGACCAAACACAGGCACTTTCCAAAGAACAAAAATGAAACCAAACCATGAATTATTCAATAGTAATAGCGGACAACTCTGATTTCGGGGGGTCATCGCTGGTTGCCTCGGCACTGGCATTAGTCTTTGGCTGCTCCGGCATGTCGTCTTCTTTCTCTGCCAACCCACCCAAAGACCCCAAGGGGAAAGTGCTTTCGCAATTCTGAGTCGACGACACCTGCGAAATGACAGGCATGTGGACAGAGGAGTTGCTTTCAAACCCATGCTCTCCTAGCTCATATTGCCCGAGGGTCTCTTCCTGCTCCTGGTTTAAGTAGTCCGGGACTAGGAAATCACTAGAAGAGGGGCAAAGGACAGAAGAGAATGTTAACTTTCAAAGAAACATCAGATACAGCTGTGCTAACTACTGCATTGAACAGGGACCAAAAACTATCACCACCGCATAGGGTTACAATCTTCACAATAATACGCTTCACTAAGTGTTATAATTCAGTTTCTATTTACATGTTTGGAGAAGCTATACCTGGGATGTCAATTTTTCATGGCTTATGCAGCCATATTTCCTCTAGAGTAGCTTCATATCTGGGTTTGAGCCTCTTGAGGAGGATGGGAATTGATGTTGGTATGACCACCTGGTGCGGAATGCCTCCATGCCAAAAAAAAAAAAAGGAGTGCTGGAGTTTTGTTTTGTTTAAGAACAAACTGAATTTAGTGCAGGTAAATACAGATCTATTCAACCTCTGTAGAGGGGGCAGAGACTACCAGAGAATCATACACAACCTGCCTCTCAAAGGGGAGGGGTCCAAAGTCAAAGGGAATTAAAAAGAACAAAGGAAGCAAAAGAGGCAGGGCTGAGGCATGGGGACAAAGGTATAACGAAAGTGTGCTAGTGCAGGACCTGCAGATGACACCCACTGCTCCAACAAGTCAAGGTAAAGAAATTGGAATGATGGCTCTCTATCCACAGAAGAGATGGAGCACAGGCAGCGGCAATGAAGGCCTTGCCTCAAGTTGCCCAGTCAACATGCCTCAATGACATAGGACTATTCAAGATGACCAGGGTAGTTCAATTTTAATAGCCCATTCCATCCTTGGTCTTTCTGCTAAACTATCAATAAGGATGTCAACTGTGATTTTTTGTGATGCTGACACCTATACTATTATAGTTAAATCTGCCTTAGAGACTATCTCCGAAGAGAGACCGCCTGTCATGAGTGACTACTTGCAGAGGCCATGGAACACCACCACTATCTGATATGCAAACTTTAAAGCGAGACCACTTTTTACAAGCGACTACTTTTGCTAACTCCTGTGAGTGGTCCCTCTTGGCAGGTTTCCCTGTGCTAAGAAGTGGACTGAACTTCATTTCCTTCCGAGCCACCCAGTCCTGGCTCTTTTGTCACAATAGATTATTCTCAGAAACTGGAGACTGAACATGCTCAGAGAAAAGGTCTCATACACTCTACCAATATTTCCTGATTTACTCTGCGCAAGCATGATACAAAGCAAACTTTTTTGCAAAAATCCAGCACCAGACATATTCGTAACTAAAACAAGTATATGCACTCTTTGGTTTTCCATGTAATCCATTCAAAAGGGAACAGTTTTCTAGAACAATGCTATGAGATTCAATGACCCTTTTCTCTCTGCAGAAGAGGATGCACTTTTCCAAATCTAGGGGAAATCCAAATCAAGGAACAATGGGAAAATGCTCTATGCTAACATGTTAATCTGTATGTTCAAAAATTAAATAAGGCCCAGGAAATCACTTAAAGGAGTGTGTTTTAACGTATTCAACAACAAAAAAAGAGTGCTTACCACAGCAACCGCATCATCTCGTGGTATATTCATGCTACCTCTGGCACAAGTGGTACCCTCAATGAACTGCACACACCAGAAGGTACTGAACTTTGTACTTTTAAACTATATTTTTGGGGAAAGACAGCTGACAAGCAAACATTTCCTGATTTATGTTCTTTTGGAATTCTTTATACAAATGGTGTAGAACTAACCACCAAACAAAATGTTGAAACCTTTCATAAGACAAAAAAAAAAATAAAAGAGACATCTAGAAAACACCTGATCGTCGCTGGGGAATTTTAGTTGCTATGATGCAAAGAATAAATTTACAACAAGTTTACTTCATACTTTTTAAAACAAACAGCCTACTTACATGTACACATCTGCATTACTGTGAATGAAGGAACTTTTGTTTTATTTTTTAAAATGCAACTTGTTCTCAGGAGATTAAATATTTAACAGTAATGAAGTCTCCCTCTCTCTGGAGTTCCCCTCATTCTCTTTCATTTATTTATCCCTCTATTTAAAAATCTCTTGTTTATAAACACTTATCCCATATAAGTGTGATATTACTGTGCTACTTTGACTCCTCAAGACTCATTTAGAGGCCTCTGAAGAGCTTTTAGTGAAATGTTTTTGTACGTTAAACCAATTCTTTATTGCCTGATTAACAAGAAATGTGCAGTAGGCCTGTGTGATTAACAGGTTGGAAATTTTAAAATGTGATCATTTAGCAGTAAATAAATCTAAAAATGAGAATGAAGATGTGATCATCTGGATTCATGCAGTCTCATAATAATATCCTCCACTCAATAAAAGGTACTTAATCAGGTCATTAGTTCATCCCCCTTCTAAACAGACAATTCAAACTCTTTCAGATATAGCCATCAAATAATTTATAAAAACCTCTCAGGTTGTGATATATAATGTTATTTTTAGCACTAAATGTGCTTTCAGATACTAGTGGAAAGAGAGGTAGCCTAGTCACTAAGAAGCAGTCTTTGCATATTACTGGATTCTTCAATGCCTTATTATACAGTTTATACACACTAAAAAGCAGATAAGAGATTACAGATAGTAGTGTAAGAATGGACGTGACTGCAATTAGCTGGCAACCTGATGGAAGAAACAGCAGGCTGCCCTGAAAGCAGGAAGAGATGATTTAGAAAAAGCAAGTTTCCCCTGTTAGGTTTTTGTTGTGCACCTCACCTGCTCTGGAAGTAGTTTGCTAGCTCTGACGCTTCATGGTTCAGACTCCTCAGGTGAACGATTAAATTTCCAGAGTTGGTGAACATGGCGCCACATGTTTTGCACTCGTAAATCCGAGGCTTGCGGATAATATGCCGGGAAACCCGCATGTGGTGTTTATATTCCCCGAAGGAAGTGAAAGTGGCACTACATATCTGGCACCGGAAACAGCGTTTACCTTCGTGCTTCAGGCGATGCATCTTTAGCGAGTAAGCTCGGGTGAACTTTTTCCCACAACGGTCACACTGAAATGGTTTAATGCCTGTGGGGAAAGAGGGGGAAATATTTACTTTGTGCAACTGGAGGTCACATTTGGTAATTTCTGTTGAAGAGGACAGTAGCAGTGACCAGTCACAGTAAAGTGCTAATTTAAGAAGGAGACAAACTGATTATCTTTAAAATGGCAGAAGTGATTAGCATAAACCCAATATTTCTCTCAATCAGATGACAAAGACGTTTTATAATGACCAGGTCCTTATACAGAGAGACAAGGTGGATCCTTATATAGTCCTTCCTTATATAACTTAAGCAGGCTGTAAAGCTTCTGTGGTTTAGAAACCAAGGCAAAGTCACTGAGTTGCAGCCAGAGTGGTTGGTGCAGTAGAACCTATAAACCACCTTTGCTGTCTCCTGATCTTGGACCAATCTGAGCTGGGCTGGTCAGTGCAACACAGCAACCTCTAGGTTGCTTTAAGTAGAAAGTTTCGTCAGCTGTCTATAACCCCAATGAGCAGTTCTGGCAGTAAGGGACTGCCTGGGTGTAGGGATACCCTACCTTATGCAAGAAGCCTGACAAAAGTTGCAGTGTAGGCGCCTATACAGCAGCTCCATGCCACCTGAGGATGCCTGCATACGGGGGTGATTCTCTAGGGGCCAAGTAAGTCTTAATGCAGCTTTGCACAGTCAAAGGAGCACAAAGCTGCACAAACATATCTGAGGATCTGGCCCTTAGTTTTGTCCCATATCCTCAGAAGCCTTGTTACCAGCTCTCTTGTCATTTACTGACCATGATCATTTCAGAATGCATACAAATATTACATGGTACAGCAGCAGTTAATTTGCAATGGAATGCCTATGGCTGAGAGAAACATGCTCTCCCTAAACAATCACATCACTACGAGCACTAATACTATACAAAAGGTTAAACCACAAAAAGTCCCATTAAATGATCTGACAGAATTCAGGCCAAGAATCTGGAACTCTGACCTCAATTCACACTAGTTCAAAAGAAAAAAATGTTAAATGGTCTAAATTAATGATGCTGTTTCAGTCCAAGCTGTTAACTTTATTTGTCTATTCCTCTGCTTTCCTCATGTTTAAGTGAGCTCCTTTAATTGTGGCTTTCAACAAAGTGAAAGCTACAGTTAAGGTTAAACCGAGTCTCTTTATAAACTTGCTTTCACATGCTAAACATTCTAAAATATTGTCCTTTGGGGCTGAAACCTTCCATGCTTGGTCTCTGTCCAAACACATTTATTTTCTTGAAAAGTTTGAGGCAAATCTCTTCAACCTTTTGAGTTAAGAGAAAATACTTCTGGCATTTACAGATTGGAGGTTTCCACACATGAGAACTCAAAAACAGCTAGTAAAAAATATCTTCCAGCTTCTCATGCAAGTCTTACTGACATCTGTCCATTAACAGATGAGGCTGAAATACTTTATACATGCTTGATGGATATCTTAAAATTTTAGCAGCCTACTTGGGACAATTTAATAACCAAATATGCATAGGCAGGTTGTCTTGGTAAATGTCAAATGCCAAAAAACTACATTAATAGGCTAAATAACAGTTGCTAGTAAAACTTGTGCCTTGAGAATAGTGATTCTTCTGCCCACATAAACATTATGGCATTTGTCAAATATAAACCAGGAAAGAGTATATTAGTTATTGTTCAGTTGCAAGGATCCAGTTTCTCTTGTATCAACATGACTTTTATAGATTTAAACATTTTATTAGGTAAATGGTGTCTAACTCTACCAATAGTTGCTTACTACATACACTTTATATAAAACTTATTGTGTATTTCAGCCATAAACCTGTTTAAAGTATCAAAACCATTATGAATAATCTGATTTCTTAAAAACTGTCAGCAAGGATCAACCATTTGACTGACAGGCACAAATTCCATTTGGTATACAACAATAAGGGGCATCGTAGAGGCCTACACTGTAACTGTTAAAAGTATCTCTACATTCACTGGACTATCAAAGACACAGTTAATGCTGATCTAGCAAATCCTAAACTGATAAATCTCTGGGTGACAAACAGTAACAACCTCATTAACAGCTCATCCTTTGGTCACTTGTTTGAAAGAACATGGCTGCAAAGAAATTTGGAGAGAAAGGTTGATTCAAAAGAGTCAGACCTGTTACTTAACTCTTGCTAAATGACACTGACTGCAACCAGTCATTTTGATTGCTCCCCTTCACTTATCCCTGCAGAAGTTTCCGAGGCATAGGACGACATAACTACTAATCTCAGCTACCTGCTTTGGGTAAAATGATTTTAGTCACAGCTTTCTTATGGTTTGTGAGTCTATTCATGCAACACAACAGAGAATTCGGACATCCAAGGATGAACATCAATCTACCCCATTTGAGATTGGTATAAAAATAAAAGCCAATGCAGTGTAACATTTGCAAAGGATTCATTGTCTACAGTAGAAACATGTACTGGCACAGCTGTACTGATGCAGCTGCACTGCTGTCATGCTTCTGGTGAAGACATTCTAAGCCAATAAGAGAAAGTTCTCCCCTCAGTTTAATAATGCCACCTTTGCAAGAGGTGGTAGCTGTATTGGTGGAAGAAGCTGTACTGGAGGAAGAAGCTCTCTTGCCAACATAGCGCTGTCTACACCAGCATTTAGGGCAGTATAACTACATCGCTCAAGGTATGGATTATTCACACCTCTGAGCGACATAGTTTAACATCTTGATTTTGCTTCAAACCTTTCCATAAAAGCAGGCGCCCTATTATTGTAAGAATGTTTTTTCTACTAACTTTAATAAATATGTTTTCATCCATACAAAGTTTAATTATTCAGCAACACAGCTAGACTATATGTTGAAAAAATAGCTATATACACTGGTTAATCCCAATTTTTAGAAAAAGTCCCCCGCCTCTGAAAGAGATTAAAGTACAAAAAGTCAGTTGCACCCAGCAGTTCATTTAAAAACACAGTTACAGTATTAAGTATGCTGTAAAACCAGCAAGCATCCTGGATCCATGACCAATTTATTCATGGAAACAGTGAAGTTTCTTACCTGAGTGGATGAGCATGTGCTGTTTTAAGTTCTGAATGCGGGTGAATCGGACCCCACACGTTGGACACTGAAAAGGTCTATCTGGGCCATTTGGGCTGGGTCTCTCTGTGCTACTGGTAGAAGGGGCAATGTAGAGTTGATAGGGATACTGAACGTTCTCCAACCTGGTGGGGGAAGAAGAAAACCCCCCACTATTTTACAAGCAGGCTAGAAAAAAAAATGGAGGTGGCTTGTCCAAAGAAAACCTGACCCGAGGCAAGAAAGGACACTGGCCTCAATTTTCTGGAAACAGTCACTGAACACTAGCAGTACAATGCACTTCATTTTCAGAGCACATGTATATATATTGTATATGTGCATATTTCCAAAAGTATATAACGAAGTGCAACTTGCAAATGGACCAAGAGAAAGAATTTAGTAAATTAGTAAGATGGGTACACAAATCCAATTTTTTATTTTTACAGTTCCTGTGACATTTAAAGGAAACTGAGGCAGGACAGTTTTCATTTTCAGCACAAGTCAGATTCAATAATATGATTTACAATTTCAAGTCATTAGCTTGCCCAGCAGGAAGCAAGAAAGTAAACTGCATTTGTTCATACTGGATGTTTGTTTGATACAGCCTGCTGCGTGACAGGATATGTATCACTATGTTTAAAAGTTAGCTAAACTTGGTTATAATTTTAAGGTCACTAAGTAGCAGATGAAGGAAATATTTTAACTTCCAAAGAAATTAACTACCTGACATTATCTAAGTACCCTCGCCTATTCTCTAACTGCAAACTAACTGGGGGGAATATAGCATCGTAATTTGGTCCTCTGATGTGGTGTTTTCTTCATGGTGGACAGGATACCTTAGTTAACTGGAAACAGCCCTACCTGTCACAAACACAGACATAAGACTGGCCATACTGGCAGTGGCCAGCGCCAGATAACTTCAAGGGAATGAACAGAACACGGCAATTATTGAATGATCTCTCCTGTCATCCAATCCAGCTTCTGGCAGTCAGCAGATTAGGGACACTCACAGCATGGGGTTTTATCCCTGATCATCTTAGCTAACAGCCACTGACGGACCTATCCTCCATGAATTTATCTAATTTTTTTTTTAACCCAGTTATACATTTGGCCTTCACTACTTCCCCTGGCAACAAGATCTACAGGTTGACTATGTGAAGTAGTACTTCCTTATGTTACTTTAAAATCTGTTGCCTATTAGTTTGTTTGAGTGATTCCTGGTTCTTGTGCTACATGAAGGGGTAAACAACTCTTCCCCATTCACTTTCGACACCATCCATGATTTTATAGACCCCATCATATCCACCTTTTCCCCTCTTTTCTAAGATGATCAAAGACTCAGATAGAGTCACTCTTCTCAGACAGAAGCTGTTCCAACTCTCAATCATTTCTGTTGCCCTCCTCTGTACCTTTTCCAATTCTAATATATCTTTTTTGAGCTGAGGCAACCAGAATTGTACACAGTATTCCAGGTGTGGGTGTCATGGATTTATATAACAGCAGCATATTTTCTGTCTGATTATATATCCCTTTTCTAATGGTTGCTAACATTTTTAGCGTTTTTGACTGCAGCTACACATTGAGTGGATGTTTTCAGAGAACTAGACACAATGACTCCAAGATCTTTCTTGAACGAAACAGTTAATTTAGACCTCATCATTTTATATGTATAGTTGGGATTATGTTTTCCTAATATGCATTACTTTGCACATATCAACATTGAATTTAGTTTGCCATTTTGTTGCCTGTCACCCTGTTTTGTGAGATCCCTTTGTAACTCTTCACAGCCAGCTTTGGATTCTCTTCAGTAATTTTGTATCATCAGCAAATTTTGCCAGCCGTTTACCCACTTTTCCAGATCATGTATGACCATGTTGATTAGCACAGGTCCCTGTTCAGTCCCTTGAGGGAGCTAGCCATTTACCAAACCCCATACAATTTTGGAACCCTGAAGTAGCTCTCTGGCCAAAAGGTTTGCCCACTCCTGTTCTAGAGTGAGCCTAGGGCATAATGGATAATGCTATCTGTAGGAGGAAGTATTTAGATTTTTATTTTATTTTTCTTTAAACAGAAGGTGATTAAATTACAGGCTTTATTGTACTCAGAACATATGAGGAATCAGCATCCACCCCGTTTCTAAAGTGTCTATTTTAAATGCTGCACAATGATTTAAAAATAGTGGACTGTTTACGGTCCTCCAGACAAAATCAGAGCCCCTTATATACACATATACATGCACCGAGAAAAACAGGGAGAGTGTAAGAGCACAAGCATTTGGTTTTTTTTTTTTTAAACTATGATGTTTATTCCTCAAAGAGACGTGTGGGAGAGCAGCTAAAGATTCTGTTGATTGTGTACTACTGAGCTGGGCGGCTCTGAATGCTGGTAATGATAATAAAGTCTGTTCTAGAGAGTGAGAATAAAGTTTTGGGGTACATAAACAGCTCTTCCCACTACATTAGAGTTAAGAGTGAGCTTCCTGGCACTTGGTAACTCTGCCTTAAATATTTAGCCAATTTATGGGATAGGCCTATAACCTGCATTTGAACTTATAAAATAAATAATTTGGTTTAAAAAATCCAGAGTCCCAAAGTGCAGAATTCTGTTCTTAATAAATGCATACAGCTAGCAGGTTTTTCAGTACTGTATAAATCAGAGGTGAGAAAACTACAGCTCGCAGGCCAGTTGCCCGACCCTTGAGCTCCCGGTCGGTGAGGCTACCCCCAGCCCCTCTTCTGCTGTTCCCTGCCTCCACAGCCTCAGCTTGCTGCACCAGCAATACTCTGGCCCATCGCTCCTGCTGGGGAGTGTGGCAGCACGGCTGCGAGCTCCTGCCACTCTGAGCGGCATGGTAAGGGGCGGGGAACAGGGGGATTGGATAAGGTGCAGGAGGTTCCCGAGGTGCAGTCAGGGACAGGGAGCAGAGGGCAGTTGGATAAGGAGTGGTGTCCTAGGGAGTGGTTAGGGGCAGTGGTGTAGACAGAGGTCGGGGCAGTCAGAGGACAGGGAGGGTTGGATAGGGAGTGGAGTTCATGGGGAGGTTATGGGCAGGGATCCCAGGAGGGAAAAGTCAGGGGGCCCAAGACAAACTCCCTTGATCAAACGTTTAAACACTAGGAAATTAATACACTAAAAGCTTCACTGGGAAACTGTGCGGCTCCAGACCTACCACATGTGACGCACAAGCACATACCTTCCTTTCAACACAACTACCATATACTTCACTCCATGCCCCCATAACCTTAACTCTACATATCTAGGTATGCCAGCCTTCCAATCACCCACTTTAACAAACGACCTGTTCCCAGGACAGCAAACTACTGTGTTAAACATCTACAACTAACAGTGATGAAACAGGGTATTATGGTAAAGGTATAAAGGTAGATTAAGAACAACAGATTGAGGGAAACAAATTATGATTGTGCTACGTGTGATGTACAGTAGTTGTAGTAGCTGCATGTCTCACTCTGGGTGATGGTGGTGAAGATATGTACTGTAATGTGGATTCATTTTTCATTTCCTTGCTTTTGTGTTAGATATACAATGTATGCAACAACCTTCATTGTTTCGCAATGAAGTCTGTATATAAATACAGAATAGCGTGACTACACAGCAGAGGAATAAGCTCATCTCTTTCCTCTTCAGTTTCAGTTGGAAACTTCACAAAAGGAAACAGTGCAACTGACTAAGCAAACCTGGATTTTCATCACCTCTGCTCTCCTAAAGTATTTGATCCTTCAGGCACTGATTGTTCTTTGTTCAACACAAAGTATACGTATGAGCATCTAACCTCTCTCAGAGCAGGGCTGGGGCAAGTTAATTATAGCATACCACTCACTCACTACGGAACAGTTTGCACACTATGTTGGTACATACCGATCATCATCATCTGCATGAGCATTAGTGCCAGAAGTACTTTGGAGAGTGGGTAATCCCTCAGTAACCCCTTCATCTATTGAACCTAGGGAAGAAAAAAGGAACATCAACTTGCAATTTAATGGAAGTAAAAGTGCTCAAAAGGTGAGTAACTACATGTAAAAGCTCTCTTTCAAGAGTCTCCAGCAGACACTGATGACTGGTTGGAGGTACAAACTTTCAGAGCTCCTGAAAAACCAGCAGCATTTAGATCTCAGGATTCTTCCCCACTATATCAAGAATTCAGCAGAGGGAGGGGCAACTTTAATATATGGTCAAATCATCAGTGTGCTTCCAAAATGAGAGGATAAATTAAACAATGAAAAAATTGTATTAAAATGCAGTAATGGTTCTCGATAAATATACTTTTTTTTCCTCCTACACTAACACTTCTAAGACTGAAAATGTTAATTTCAGGTAAGACCACTATGTTTCTCAAGATTTTTCAAAATTTTAAGATATACTGAGCAACTTAATCCTGCTGCTGTCTTGGATCTTTATTTCCCATATCTTATGTATCCTCCATACATAATGGCATTATTTAATAAAAGAACGCCAATTGCAGGTTCTCGGTGCACTTGGCAGATTAAAAATGCAAACCAAAGAAAACTAAACAGTAGCTATATCTACAACCTATTACTGCAAGAGAGATGCTAGTCTGCATAATGGTTTATTAGGACACAAAATGTCTTGGGAAATTTAGCTGAACTGAGCTTTGGGAACAGATCTAGCATAATTTCAGCACTAAATCAAACCCTGATATCCTTACTTAGTTTGTGCACTCAATCATTGTTCAGACAAGTTTCCTTTGATTCAATGAGAGTTTTGTTTGAGTGAGGACAGAGAAAACTGAGTAACAGCATCAAGACCAAGATGGATAAAAATCACTGATTTAAATCAGATTTTTTTGATACAATGCTCTTTGAGGAAAAACCTATCTAAAGGAAGTTTTAATTAAGATACATTACAGCTTAAAGATATTTCATCATGGAATAGGGATTATAAATTCTAATTCTATGGTCTGAGACAATATATTCATGTAATATTTAAGAAAAGTTTTGTAAATAGTTTCCAATGGTTCTTGGATTAGGGACCCAATCCCACGGTGTTCCAAAGTCTTCTGTACAGATTATTTAGGTTAATCTTTCTATCCACCCAATGGGACTCAGTGCTCAGTTTAGAAGATACCATCAAAGATGCTTAGTTTTGCAGTTCTCAACTCTGGATTCATGTCTCCAGAGATAACATGTTTATTAACAGCAAAAATGGTTGATTTTTTTTAAAAAATATATTTTTAAAAATTTTATTTAACTTTTTTTTTACTAAAAAACAAGTTAAGCAAAAACAAACTTGATTTTAAAAAACATGAATATTTAAGTAAATTCAAATATTCAAACGCTTGTTTCCCTGAAATTCTGGAATTGTTTGACGTGGTACTCCAAAGTTATTGCTACAAACACAAAAAGAGATGTCATCAGGTTGACTGTAAGAGCTTGCTTCATTCAATGTTGGTGTCCAGTGCAATCCTGTGCAAACCTCTTAAGCATAACTGACCTGCTGAAACTTTTGGTTAAGTGCACCTTAAATTCTGTATTCCCATTTAGATTGATCTTACGGCTTTGGATATCTTAAGTGAGTGCCATGTATCTAGCCAGCTCATGGTGCAATTATATATGGCCTGTTACATAACCTAGCTCCATTATGCTTTTAAAATATCTCAACTTACAAGTTTCTTAAAGTCCATACAAGAACCAACTTGATTTTATTAAGATTAAGTTTTCTACAGCGCACAGCTAAAGCAACAAGGTTTACAGCCCTCCTCCAACAAGAGGTTAACTATCTGTTAGATTTATATCTATGGCAATGCCTACACTGCCACTTACATCGGTATAACCTGTCATTCAGGGATGTGAAAAACAACACCCAAGAGCGACCTAAATTGAACCGTAGTAAGTGCCAGTGCAGTCAGCACTATGTTGGTGGGAGAGCTCTCTCCCATCGGCACAGAGCGGCTACACAGGAGATCTTACAGCAGCTGTGCTGTTGTAAGCTCTCTAGTGTAGACATAGCCTTAGATAATATGCCACATGGTATATGGCCTGGGACCTGACTACCTGAAACACTGCCTCTTTTCCTCTGCCATACTATGTTGGTGAAGACAAATCAATATTCCAGATATATAAGTGAGCTGCTCAAGAGTCCCTTGAATTTTGAAAACATCCTGAATTTGTTGAACTTTAGGGCACTCAGTAATGCCTGCATATGAGGACAGGCATTTGGGGTTTTCATCGAGGACAGTATTGGGATTTAATGAGAGTGAGGAAAGTTGATAATTAACTTCCAACAGACTTCAATGGGAAAAGACCTACTGTCAGTATGCGCTGAAATGTAACACTAGAAAAACAATACTATTGGGGCTTCAGACAAGATTGTCAGACAGAAGATACAAATGGAAAGAGAAGAGATACAATGCGATATGGGGACAGAGCAGAGGTGGAAAAATTGGAATTCAAATTGGAAGAGGGCTAGAATTGGAATTCAAAAAGGAAGAGGGATAGAATAAAAAATAGAAAAGCCTATTAAGATGCCAGGAGTCACAAGGAAGGCCCATATTTCGCAACTGAAAGAAAAGTTAGGGATCCAAAATATAATGATCCCATATTTTGGGATCACTGATGGAAGACTCACCTTTGACAAGTTTCTGAAAACAATACAATTTGTAAAAATAAAAAATAGAATTTTCTTGATTTTATCTTTCATGATATTGCCAACTAGTAAAATCTAGTGCAAAAAAGGTTCATTTGCTGTTAGAGTTTTTATTTTGTGTACTTCTCTCTCTGATGGGGCTGATGTCAAAGAGTTATGAAAATATCTTCTCAAACATAACTAGTGTTGCTACCAGACTGACATAATATATTTATAAAGGCTCGCCTGGCTGTTTTTCTCCAGTATTATAAAGTGCTCTTATACATTAAGTGATACTACATATAACAAATTGCAAATGAGCAATTCTTGCAGTTGCCAAAGTAGCAAATGAGAGCTCTTTACAATATAAGAAAAATAGGCAGGGGAGCTTTTATAAATGCATTATAAAGCACTGAGATAAATACAAGTAATTTAAAAAGGGTAATGTGCGCGCTCAGGAAAGAGAACATTGTATTTTAACATACCTCTTTGCCCCCAACAGTTACTGCTGTACTGGATTGTCCCTAATGTTGTGATAGTGTGCAAGACAATACCTCTTTAGGAAATAAAGGATGCTTATAATGCGGCCTGTGCTTTATCATACCTTTGGTACAGTACAAACCTTCTAAAACAAGGAATTTGCATGTCTTTAGTATGCTATACTGAACTATCCTCAAAGCTGATAAGACATTTGATTTTAGACTTTGGAGCATTTGGTTAAAATGATGCTCACTAATGCAGGACACAAAAACATGGCACAAGACCCCAAACCCTCTTCTTGTGGTGTAAATATAGATAGGGAACATGCCTTCAGTGGCAATAGACCCAGAAAGGTAGAGATCAAAGGGTAAACCTTCTAAACTGTTGTGCAGCTTCAGCACTATAAGGTGACATTTTCAAAGCTGCTTCTCAGTAGACCTCATTTCACAGTTAAGGATTCCGCTAGGTCAATTTTTGCCAAAAGGAACTCAGTCACAGGGCCTGATCACTGGCGTACATTCGGTGCATTAATTTAATTCTAGGACTTTCTTAGAAAAGGAACATTTAGGCCATTCACTGGAGTCCCTCTCTTTACATCTCGTGCTGGTCTCACTCTTATTTCCATTCCTCTCGTTCTCTGATAAAGTTGTTTTGTTTTTTTTATGCTGGACATGTATTTTTATGCACTGCTATTTTCTGAGTGGCTTAGAACAGATATCTAATGTGCCTTTCCTCTGACATTTTCTATACAGATCACGCTGGATCCTGATCAGAAGGAAGCAGCATAGTTAGTTGTCTTTCAGGCTGTCTGAATAAGATAAATACAGCGGATAAAACTCTTTTCAGTGGGTATGATTTTTTCTTTTTCCTGACTCTTAGTTTCATTGTCTTTTTTGTATGTTGCAGTTTATATTTCTCATTGATATATATATCCTGCCACCACTATGTTCATTTAATGACTTTGCACAACTGATTACATGTCTTTGGCCATTTCTTTTCTAAGGTATTGCTACAATGTGTTAAGGACTGGGTCAAATTACACCAGTTCAGTGAACCAGTTTTTGTTTCCCCTGGATGCTGTCAAACTCTACTTATTCTCCCTGTAGTTTACAAAATGAGACAACATTTTTGAAAAATTAAAGAAACTATCAACAATTTACTCTGATAGTATACTCACACATTTGTAGCTACTACGCAAAGGGGATTCACAAAAACTATGTTTATAAAACTCCAGTAAGTAAAGTAGTTTAGATTGGGCATAAATTGCTACCAATGTAGAATGCTACCATATGAGCTATACAAAATAATGACATACAAAAAACAGCAATACACAAAGTGTCAAAGCATGTACTATGACAAAGTTCCTGATTCTTTAAAGCGATTGTGCAATTGAAATAATATGATTACAGTGGCCAGATATTTCCTCCTTGAAAGGGTCAGAGAGATCAGCTACCACTCCCTCATGAAAGCACATTGCTATATCCACCAGACAAAACTCTAAGGCAGGGTTAGAGTACAATGCTACATGTATAATTTTATTAGTTGAAACAGCATTTGGCATGATATTATTTGACTGAAGTTGACCCAACGGTTCTCAAATAAACCAGATTTTACTGAAATAATCCTTCAATAAATAGGCTTTGTAAATACAAAGGCAAATAGATAATCAGTGCAAAATTCTGGCAACCAAACCAGAAATATTGCAACTGTGTTCAGACTTACTGAAAGCCATTTGTTAAGAGTCTTTTCTATGCAAAGAGAAAACCGGATTGTTATGATTATATCCTCTAAATCAGTGGTTCTCAACCTTTCCAGACTATTGTACTCCTTTTAAAGAATCTGATTTATCTTGCATGCCACAAATTTCACCTCACTTAACCACTTGCTTACAAAATCAGACATAAAAAATATAAATAAGTCCTTGCACGCTATTACTGAAAAATTGCTTACTTTCATTTTGTCTGTATGAATTTTTAGTTTGTACTGACTTGGCTAGAGCTTTTTATGTAGCCTGTTGTAAAAATCACAAGGGCAGGTATTTATAAACATATAAAATAGCAGAAGTGGCTGTACCTATAGACGAAGATTGTGGGCTGATCAGGAGATCTTCCTGAACTTGCTCACTTCCTGGGACTGTCTGCTGATCGCTCAGAGAACTCTGGGATGCACTGACAGGCTGCGATACTTCCTCATGAACCTCCTCATCACTTAACCTTTCCACTTTGACACGCACATCTTCTTCAATCACAAGAGGTGAACTGGCCTTTGTGCTCTCACATGTCACATAATCAGTAATTCTTCTGGCTGCCTCAGATGGACCAGGCAATTCTAAAGTCCTAGAATTCTCTACTTGTTTCACCTTCTCAGATTGAAGCCTTCGATCAATTCCAAAAGGAAAAGTCCAAGGAAAAGCTAACGAAGAGTCTACTGGCTGATTTCTTGACTCTGCGTAGGAAGCTGAAGGATTGAGCACTTGTGGAGAGTTCGTCTGCGTGTTACACTTAAGTGGACTTTCAGGAGACATGACTATGTAGCTTTTGCGTTTTCTTCGGGACTCTCGACAAACTGGAATGGCTCTTTCCACCACACTGCATTCAGAGGAAACCGGAGAAAGGCTGCCATCTCGAGAGGTAAAGTTGCAGTTTGCACTGTTTTCTTGTCCTGCATCTAGCACTTTGTCTTGCTGGCTGCTGGGCGTATTCCATAAAATACTTGACTTCATGAATTCCGAACATGTACTAGCAACACTGAACATTTGCATGTAGCTGGCTGCAGCCAACACATCGATAATATTTTCTGTGTTGATAGACAGTGTGGCTGTGTAAGCATACTCCAGAAGGGGTATAAAGCCAGTCACTGTCACATGATGCAAGTCTAATACACTCTTACTGTCATCTTCTGCTTGGCCAACTAGTTTGGAGCGGAAGAAGTCACTGCAGGCTGCCAAGACCACCTTGTGTGCCCTGAAGATTTTGTCCTGTACGCGAATGGTGATGTCACAGAAATGTCCATCATTGCGAAGCATGTTAAGTTTTCCAAGCATCTCCTGGCTGTGAGCAGGGGAATTATGAGTAAATGTTTTTACACCCATTTTTTCACTTTTGCTGATGTTCTTTCACCATGTAAGTGGTCTCAAGTATCCTAAAAGACAGACAAAAAACATTATTTTTTGTCATTTTTATAAAGATATTCTACACTACAAATTTCTACTTTGAGAATTAAAGATTAGTGACTTCATATTTGCAGAGACTAGAATGAAAGAAAATCTTCCTTTACACTAAAGTCCAGTACACTAGACTTTTTAGAATCCAGACTGTCCCATGGGCCAGAAAATATTATGTAAGATTATATCAGATTTACTCTGAGAATGCACTGAGTTATTAATATTTTGTAATGTAAATGAAATGTGAAAGTAAGATTATCTGAATTAAGCCAATATCACCACCTTTCACACCTCTGCTGTTACCTGCTCAAAGAAACTACCCTGATCAGAGTTTGGTAACAGGGACACTATCACCTTTTGAGATGGGAAATACGGTCTTTTAAACTAGTATGTATGTATCTTAAACTTGTATTTTTGTTCTCTGGAATCTGTTGAGTTATTAGTCTTCAGGGGCTTTGTGAAATGGTTCTGTAAACTGAAGACCCTGACATTAGTTTGGGCTGGGATGCAAATGTGTAGAATCAAACAAACTTCTCAGGGAAGGTTCTAAATAGAAAAGCTATATGGAGTCCACCGTATGAATTTTCAGAAGACAGAGTTCAAGCTATCCAACACAGAACTGAGGTGTGTTGCTGGTAGGGTAGGCAGTGAATGCCTAAAGCTATTTTCAGCAAATGATTTTGGACTAGGGTGAGATGTTGCTGAAAATTCCTCCAAACCCAAAATGCATTGTAAACCTCAAAGTACAGTTCTGGCTTACTAAATCAAATCTACAACACTGGATTTTACAGCAAAGGTAAAGCAAACACAGGGGATATAACTACAGCTAAGGTAAAGCAAACACAGGGGATATAACATCTTCCGTTGCATATCTATTGCTGAAACAATATAAACACAGAATATGTCCAACTATTTTCTTAGGGACAAATCCTCTCTTTGATGCTAATCTAAGTGAAAAAGGGTGAATTTCCTGGAGGTGTGGAAGGCACAGAATCCTCTCCTCTGGGATACAGAGTAAACAGTCTCAGGACATCATTGACTGTTTGAAATGTATACACCACTGATTTCACAGGGGGAGAAGATGGTTCAGTGATCCCAACACCTCACTCTACAAACATGTAGGAAGAGTCTTTGGACAGTGTGGCTCTATGTGCAGCTTCTGCTTCCACCTTTTGCAAGGGAACCATACCACTTTTGCTACATGTACAGCCCTCCTCCGGCAGAGGAGGATAGAATGCGTTTCCAAATGAGGAGACCTAGTTTCTGAGGCAGCTTTAATTATGTATTTACTTGTTAAAGTTGAAAAAAGTGATCATTTCAGTTACTTAAGGCCCTAAGCATACATTCCTTACAAGAACACAACTCCCAATTAAAGTAGGGACCCCATTTTCTTCTGTGTTTACAGGCTTTACACAGTTCAGACAAAGCTAGCTGCGTAAAATAAGGTGCTTCTTCATGTTTAAATACCAGTGACTGAATTATACCATGATAGTTGACAGGGGTCTCTCCTCCCTTCTAGCCATCACTACCTCACTCTCACAAATCTGCAAGATGTTTGGTTCAAGTGTATCTCATGCTCAGGAGGAACTTTATAAGCTTATGGATGCAGGCGGCTGCCTATGTGGAATAGGTTACTGATTGGGAGCCTTAAAATATACGTAAATAGTAGCTGTCAGAGCCTCTTGGTGAATCTCTCTCATTACTCACTCAAGCCATTATTAAATATGAGCCATATTTCCACTTCATATTATCTTGTTCCCATTATTTCATTCTTCATATTGCAAACTACTTCACACAGAGAGAAAGTGTTACTCCTTCTGGAGCACAGAATCAACTAACGTTACAGATGCAGTCACACTGCGAATCTATTTCAATAACCCTAAATTACGAGAGGAACATTAACAATTTATGAAGTCTGAGTCAAATTATGAAGACAACTTGGATTTAAAATGAAATTTCATGCCACTGTGAAGAGAGAAATTAAGCATAAACAAATCACTTGCTAAGTGAAAGAAACCATATCCTAGTCTCATATCCATAGGGGTCTGGAGACAGATAGCTCCAGAGGCTTTGTTTATGTTTATAGCTTTACTGAAGAACAGGAGAGGCAAACTAGAGTTTTTCTGGGGAAGAGAATCCAAAAATGAAGAGCTGAGGAATGGAAGGAGAAAGGGAGAACTAATCCTGATGTTACTTTGCAGCCACGAGGTAGAAGAGTAGTAGAGACTTCCCCCAATAGCAACCAGGATTGGCGTTGGGGTTTGTGTGTGGTGGAATGGGACTGGAAAAATGTAACAACTTCCAGCCGTAGGACATTACAAGAGACCAACTCTGAGTAGAGAGCAGGGACAGTACCCTTCCAGAAACACAGGTACGCTTGCCCTTCCCAGCGACTGGTGGCATGGGTGATGGACTTCTCACCCCTCATTTCTCAGAAAATTCAAGCCTCCCACACACATGCAACACACTACATCAGTGTTTCTTCAAGTTCAGAGAATAAACCACTTATATTAACTGTAAACATTTAAGAGGATGCTATTTTCAAAAGCTTTTCAAAGAAGTTTAATAGGTTAGTGCAACAGCAATTTATTTCAAACTTTCCCTGACACCTTCTTTCCTCTTATGGTTTGAGTGAGCCAGTCACTACTCTGTTGAAGTGTGACAAGAGTGCCTCAGAATTCCAGAACAAGGAGAAATGATGGGTAGTCTGATGCTAGAACAAGGAGAATTGATGGTTAGTCTGATGATAAATGTTAAAAGTACTGGGTTTTCAAACAAGTTCAGTTTAATGGATTTTAAATCAAGTTTGAACTGTAGTGTAGACCTGATATTAAATCATTTAAGTTGGCCTGTCTCATTACTTGCAAAGGAGAAAACCAAATGTAAAACCTCTGAATCAACAAATCACATATACCAGTTCATGTCCTCTAAAGTACTTATTTTTCAACATCTGAGTGTATGTAAAACTTGCGTGCCTAGAAACTACAAATATGTTTGTAAGTCTAAACTGTACAATGTATACTATGAACAAACAAAAGGTCCGACTTCAGCATTTTCTCTTATCTTGCCTGTTCTCTCTCATTACCAATACTTTTGTTTCTCACTTGTTTCCTGCTTTTTAATTTTTCTTTATAGCTTAATACCATTATCTTTGTGACATGAGATTAGTTTTATTTTTAGGTGACCTCCTTACAATAAAAGTGGACTTCAACAATACACAAAAAATATTCAAGATGTCAGCTTTAGCTGACGAGGCCTCCCATTTACACTGGACCAAGAGCACTATTTGCCGAATTTGGTTTAAAACACCGTTCTAAGCCATCTCAGTAGCCCTGTTGAGCCTCAGTGTGGACAAACCTATGGTATTTTTTAAGGGTGGGGGGGCAGGCTAACACTGCAAGATCGCCTTGCATGCAATTACTTCAATACGAAATATTTACTCTTGTAATGGAATCTATGGAATGCAAAACTGTCACCTTTACAGTAATGGGTGAATACATCCGGGCACAGAGCCACTAAGATACAAATTCAAGGTTTCAACAGTCCCATCTCTGACGCTACTGCATACTTAAAATCACAAGTGTCCAGCAGAATTACAGTTAAGTTACTGACATAAAGCGAGTTCAATTAAAACTTGAATCACGTGCTGAGCTGTAGTATTTGCATGCATGTTGAAGAACTTTTATCAAACAGACAACATGCAACAAACAGTGGCTGAACTCAAGTTAAAGACATCAAATTACAAGTTTGGGGATAGTGTTCATTACCAGATCTTTCATAATTACTCTGACCAGGCTACACCAGTTGCTCCACAGATGCTATATTTCTTTTATGACAGAGCTTTGAACTGTTATAATCAAGGATATTAGACCTAAAAATTGATCTACCGTGAGCGTTGTCATTAAGAGTCCTTACTTTGTGAAGACCATTGAAACTTTATTTCTGCAATAAACTACCATCTCTTAGCTTAAATACTGATCTTTCACTAATCACCTTGCTGAAAATTTTACATAGAGAGACGATATACAGCAGTTAGTTTACAAGAGTCAACAGGGTTCAGCACCAAAAATATTAAAATGTTTTTTGGGGGGTTGGGGGTAGGCACAATCTAACTCATAAAGCAGCACCTTTAAACTGTACTTGAAGCAATGCCTATATCATTGTTATCTTAACTGTAAGAAACTTAATACTTAGTTTGACTTTATTGAACACGTCAGTGTGTCTACACACAGGTCTGCTGTTACACACTGTATCCACACTAGCACTACACTTAATTGTTTTAGCAGCAATGGAGACGCATCTCAGAGTTCCAAACATCACAGCAAACTGCAGTGCCTCATGAATGACTACACAGGCCTAAGGGACTTTTGCAAGTCCCCAGGGAAACTGCACGCAGAGGGGTTAGTTTCTCAACTCCTACAACCTGTCTTAGAAAATCCCAGGATTCCTTGGGGGCAGGTGGCTCTCATAATTCCTCCAAGGTCTCAAAGCCTATTATATAATTTCCAAGCACACCTAATGTGGGCTCCAGTTGCAAGCTGCTTCCACAGCAGCCAGCTGTCCACTGACATGGATCCTTACAGGGAAGAGAACTTTCAAAGGAAGAACTCCTTTTCCTGGATTTCAAAGTCACATGCCAGCTGCTGAGGCGGTGGCAGATAGTCTAGCATTATTAGTGGAGAGCCTGGTGCGAGGAATGCCCTGAAAGAAGAGAGTCTCAGACGAGTTTCACGAGTAACTGCATCATTTCCTCACAGATGAAGGGAACACTCAAGCAGCAGTTATGGGTCAGGTCCACAAACAGAGTGATTACACTAGATCAGTGGTTCCCAAACTTATTTGATGGGGCTCCCCCTCTTTGTATCTGTAGTCATTTATGCCCCCGAAATCCCCACCAAGTACATATATTACCAACCAATGCTGAAGTCAGAGCAGAGCGCAGCGGCTGTTGGCTGGGCACCCAGCTCTGATGGCAATGCCGTGACAGCAGCAACACAGAAGGGAAGCAACGTGAAAAGTGGTATTTGTTAACACCACTTTTCACAACAGACTTACTACCCTTACTTCTGCACAGCTGCTGCCACCCCAGGGCTGACAGATGGAGCCCCACTGCCTCCAGGTGAGAGATTATGGAGGAAAAGGGGATGGGAAGGAGAGGTTGGGTCACCTCCTGCTGAAGGATTTGGGGACAGCCGGGGGGGCGGGGAAGGAGGGGAAAGGAGAGCCTGAGCCTTGGTGATGAAGCTCTGGCTGTCTCCTTGGGTGGCGAAAATAGTACTTGAGACAAAATTATTTGAAGTGCAAGTAACAAATTGAGTGGTTTTAAACACAGCTTTATTGGAAGTAGACCAGATGCCAACTTGTGACAACGGACTAAATCTGAAACTGAAAAGAGAGTGCACCCGGCATTACAAAACAAGACCAAGAAAGCAATTCTTGCAATAAGACTAATGTTAGCTCCTAAATGTGATTTTTTTTATGGACTTTTGTAATATACCCCCAACTAACTAGTCAGGTTTGCATATTTAACATTAAATGCACTCTCCCGAAAAGAAAGCTTGAGGCTGCTCTTCAACACCTTGGAGGTAGTGGAAGTGCATCACTTCAGGGTGCTGTTTCTCATTCTCTCTTCTCTGCACAGGCAATGGTTGAGACATGCATCTGCTGTTTAAAGTACCACAGCACTCTATTCTGGAGTGCATCATTACATGGAGGTGAAGGAGCAGGTACAACAGTGCACGAGGCAGATGGAGCAGGATGGCTTGAAGGTGTGCGTGTAAGCACCTCAAAATCCCTAGCACTCGCGTCTTTGTAATTCACTGTACTCCCTTCACATCTGTGAGGATGAACATATTTAGCCATGGTCTGGCAGTCCAACTGCTTGTCATCCTCTCTCTAAAACATGAAGTCTCCTTTTCCAAGCTCCAGCTGAGAAGGATACTAGCAGAGGTATGATAATGTCTGAAATTCAAGAAGTCTGCCCTCTTTTGAACTATTCTCCTGGCATGACGACTGTGAAGAATGCCCAGTTAGGACATGGGTCTTCTTGATTCAAGCCTTGGATGAGCAGCATTAAGAGGGCCTGTAGGAAAAGCCAAAAGTCTATATCAGTGTCCACAGCAATATACCACAAAATCCTTTCTGGAAAGGGAAAAAACAGACATTTATCTCCACTGTTACATTCCAATACATAATTTCACCAAGAGACATGGGAAGCACCACTGTAAGCCACTGCCTTCCCTTTAAGTTTCCAAAGCCTATTGAGGCATGGGAATTAGATCCTTAAAGACCATTTAATAATCTTTATCTTTTTTAAAAGGGGAGAGCTGTCAAAGAATGTCATCTGTGCAGAAAATCAAATACTGACCATTTCTACACATTTCAAACAGTATGACATGTTGCAGATTCCAGAGTATGAAAGTCCCAAGGGGTCTCAGACAACAAGAAGAAAGCAAATGAGGTACATCACAGAGTTGTTTTGGCATAGGAAGACATTTACTGGATGCTTGGAAAGGCAGTGTCAGTTGTAAAAGGGAGTGGGGGTGAAGGCAAAGCAGGTCATCACTGTACGCCTCAAGAACAATATGGAATATTGAATAAAAGGGAAAGTTTCTGATCTTGTGCCACAAGGGTGGATACTGATTAAGTCCAAAACTGGATTAAGGTAGGGTGTCTGTACTATCTGCCTTCCTAAAATAATTTTGCCTATATTGTACGTATGCAGTGCATGCACAAGTGCACTTTTTTCATTGCTCTGAATGCACTTCACACTGCTATACTTTCTTATAGCGTATGATCCAAACTAATCAGATAACTTCAGTCAACTCTAGTTTGAAAATAACTTGTATTATCCAAATGCTACTATGGAATGTTCAAATGCATACATGGAATAATCTGCAAAAATAACTGTTTGCTTACCTGTATAAGTGGGATGTCATACTGAGGATAAAAATGCCACCTTCAACTCCTGCATTCTGGGGACGTCCTTGCTTGTGTTACAGTATGGGTTCGCAAACTAGGGTGGGGGTATCACAACCACCCACCCTTTCCTTATGGCTAGATGAGAGGGGGTGTATCACAAAAATGTTCCTGTAATAAAATGGGGCACCAGTGGAAAAGGCTGAGCGCCATTGTTTTAAAGCGGTAACACCCTTCTAGTTAAAGCTTCAGTGCACTGTGTGGGAAGTTCACTTTTGAAAATTTTCCCTGATTACTCACCATTTTGCCTGCCGGTATGTGCCATGCCAACAGGCAGTCATAACCAGTGGTAGAGTGGACATTCTTTCCTTGCTCAGCAACTGTGCCTCAGGAATCTTGCCAGAGATATCAAGGGGTAGGGAGGCTGGGTGTTGGTCTGCGCGAAGGAGGTGGCCAGAGTCCAATCAGGAGATGAGACTGCAACTGCGATGGAACCTGAGGAGGCCACAGAGATGGATGGAAAATGTTGTGCCCAAATGAAGCAGTATCTGCCAGCAATGGCTGCCTCCACAAAACCTCACGTCTCCACCCAAAGCCAAACAAAGGAGTATAATAAATAAAAGGAACTTACCAGGCTGTCCATTAAGTATACCAGACTTGTACAGGGGCAGAATATCATAATTCAATTTATTTCATGAGGAAATGGACAAAACATTGGTAGCACTCCTGGATTTACTGTTCTTTTTCTTATAGGCTGCCTTCATCCCCTTGATACGGCTTTCATTCTGGTCTGGGAAATTTCCAATTTGGCATGATGACCTGAAATTTTAGTGTAAGCCTTGTGATTTCTGTTAAAGGAATTCTTCACTGCTGGGTGTCTTGGCCCAGAAAACAGCCAAAATTAAGATGCCCACAGCTGACACGCTAGAAGCACTGTGGGTAGCTACTTGCCAACACTATAGTTTTATAGCAGATAGATAACTAATTTACAGATGAAGCATGAAGCAGTTTGCTGATCAGTTGCCAAAAGAAGTTGGTTGCCGTGGAATCAGTCTTCAGCGGGAATGCATGTGGCCATTCAAGGAAATTTAAACAAGTAGCTAGTTTTTGACCTTGCTGACCCCTGAGCAATGAAGATTAGCTACACAGCCAAAGAGGTCACTCCTGCAGTGCAAAGGGTTATGGAACACCAATTTGACTCGTGTTTTAACATGACATCAGCCTCCATCCACATGGACAGTAACACAGTAAAGCTGACATGAATTGCCTTCATCATGGTCAGCCCTAGCAGGAACTCCACTGTACGTGGAAACTAGTGGAACCTAGATACAATTGAGTGATTTGCGCTGGATGCAGGCTGTGCCAGAATCATACTAGAGGGAACACATGATCTTAAATACAACTATAGTTTCTACTCTAGAGAAAGGTTTCAGATTTAATCACATTTTAAGCATGCAAACCTTGTCACTGCTCCTTTCATTAAAATCAGTTTAAGCGCTTCAGTTTCAAACTGTTGCAATTACAGCCAAACACTGCTGCCAAATGTGTTTGGTTCAAACTTGGTTCTGAGGAAGACTAGCTGTTACCTCCACTCGCAAGGGAAAACTGCTAGGATGAAGGGGAGAAGAGTCAGGAATATTCAAAGACAGTCTCATTTTGTATTAGACCCCCATCAGAAATCGTGGCAGCACTAGTGGTACTTTAATTTCATCCTCCAAAATAAGGAAGACTATAATCCCAATTATTTCAAAATCATAGTAGAATTACTGGCTCTTTCAAAGATCAGTAATTAGATATAAAGTAAATATTACATCACATGTAACTGCAAGAATTCTGGCAAAATTAAGAAAGAATCCATGTGCCCAGTAAAACCACAGAACTACAAGTAGTCTGGCAAATTCCAGAAGCCAGCAAGAAAATTTTTCCACTGCAGTCAAGTTAATGTATTCAAATCTGAAAATAAGATGTTTAAAATACCAATTAGCTCAAGAAAATCTTTGCACTGTTTCTTTGCAGCAATGTGTGCACATTCATATTTTTTTTTAAAAAACAAACATTTCCTGAGATATAGAAAATATTACACCCAAACCACAACTATCCCAAACCACCCACTCTGCTGCAAACATTCTCCAGATTTTAGCTCATTAGTACAGTTAGAGAATAATTCATTGCAGACAAGCCACATTATTTAAAATATTAAAGTGGCTAGTTAGCTGGAAAATTAAAAAGTTAACATTCTTACACCCCCCCCAGTGTGTATAGTATTCCTCTCAATTCTCATTTGAGAAATATGCAGATTAATAAACCTATTTTCAAAATGTACAATATATATATGCCCTAAAACACACAGAATACTTACTTTGGCCAGTTTAATATTCATGTAAAGGAATATTTTCAAGTATGTTTGCCTAACTGGATTTAACCTAAATTTAAGCACTCAAGATCAAACCTGCTGATTTTAACATTACACTGATCTATTTATGTACATATTTTTAAAAGAAAAAATAGTTACATTTGTCCTTTTTTACTTCTTTATGATGTATAAAGTTCTGAAAGAAAATTGACTTTAACATTACAATGTCCCTGCTTATGCTGGAAGTCTACTGAGATCAAGGCAGGACAACAGTGAAACCTGAGCAACTGAGAGCTTGTCTAGACTAGAACTTTTTAAACAAGTAAACTAATAGCCAGTTAACTCGAATTAGCTACCACATTTGTAAATGCCAATGTGGACACAAAAATGTTTGTCCAGGATACTCATTTACAAGCATATTTGCCACTTAAGAGTTTGCTATAAATTAACTCTGAATTAAAATATTCTCATCTGGGAATACACTGAAGGAAAGGGACTGTGTCACACTGGTTTGGTTTTTTGCTACTGTTAGGTGTTTATTATCTATTCTCAACTCCTGATTGTTTCTTGGGAGAAAGGCACTTTGGTATCTCCACCCCTTCAGCTGCTTATTGAGAAAGCTGTTTTATGGCAAGTCTACACTACAAAATTAAGTTAACTGAAGGGCTTGGCTACACTTGCAAGTTATACTGCAATAAAGCCGCCTAGAGCACTCTACCTTACTCCCCGTCCAGACTGGCAAAGCATGTAGAGTGCTCGGACTCCCTGGCTAGAGCACTTCTGGTACTCCACCTTGGTAAGAGGGATAATGTCTGTTGCATATTGGCTGAGATGCCCCAGTCTCAGTGTGAACGAGGAGTTGCGTAACTGTGCTCTCACTGACCTCTGGAAATGTCCCATAATCCCCTTAAATCAAGTGGCCACTCTTGCCATTGTCATGAAATAGGCTGTAGGAAGGTGGAACCCCCTGTAACATTTTGTGATCCCCAGGGGTTCCCAAACCCTGGTTTAGGAACCACTGGTGTAGATGCTTACAGTTAGGTCGACATAAGCTGTAGTGTAGACCAGGCCTTAGACTTCCCTCATTTTGCTGGAAAACCAGACTTGATATTTTAAATGTTTTGGTTTTTAAACAATAAATTCTTTATACACCACAAAGCAACAATCCCCTTCATTTCTCTCCCCTCCATCGCCAACCCCCTCCAAAAAACGCAGGCCAGACTTCTCTTCTATGCAAGGTCACTTCTAATAACACTTCACTGATCCATGTTAGGCTTTGAAGTTCACTTACTGAGTGAGTTTGCACCTTGTTCATGTTATTACGTGGCTTATAGTTTTACACTAATTAATTACAGTCAAAAACAATGATTTCCATGTTTGCCATTGAATTATGGTATAACATTTAGAATGTGGAAAAGAAAGAGTGCCATCATTTTCCTCAATCCATTTCAAATATTTAAATACAGAGGCTCAAATTGTGGACTTGTCACATCTTGGTGCACCAAGATGAGCTTCTAATACATTTTCTCGAACAAGGGTGTGAACAGATTAACTGCTTTCACTAACCTTTTGACAAATGTGGAAAAAAAAGCACCTGTCTTTTCATCAAGTCGACTATGTTGTCTACTACCATCACCTAAATTATATGCAAGAAAATCCCATCTTTCCGATGTCACTGTTTTCATAAATCACGCGCTTTTGTTATCTAACCACAACTTTCTTGAAATTCTGGCAGAGGCATTTGAGATCAACACTTTCAGAGAGTAAAATCTTATCAAGCGCTACTTGAAAGACAGTCTTTAGATTTAACTAGGGCTGTCAATTAATTGCAGTTAATGCACATGATTAAAAAAAGTCTTCACGTTTATATTTTCACATATATCTATTTCAGTTACAATACAATAAAAAGTGTGCAGCGCTCACTTTATTTTTATTACAAATATTTGCACTGTAAAAATGATAAACAGAAGAAATAGTATTTTTCAGTTCACCTCATACAAGTATTCTAGTGTAATCGCTTTATCATGAAACTTACAAATATAGAATTATGTACAAAAAAAATGTGCATTCAAAAATAAAACAATGTAAAACTTTAGAGCCTACAAGTCCAATCAGTCCTATTCTTATGTAGCCAATTGCTCAAACAAGTTAATTTACATTTGCAGAAGATAATGCTTCCCATTTACAATGTCACCTGAAAGTGAGAACAGATGTTTGCATGGCACTGTTGTAGCTAGTGTCAAGATATTTATATGCCAAATGCACTGAAGATTCATATGTCCCTTCATGATTCAACCACCATTCCAGGGGACATGTGTCCATGCTGATTTTGGGTTCTGCTTGATAACCACCCAAAGCAGTGTAGATCGACACATGTTCATTTTCATCATTATAAGTCAGATGTCACCAGCAGAAGGTTAATTTTCTTTTTTGGTGGTTTGGGTTCTGTAATTTCAACCTCAGAATGTTGCTCTTTTAAGACTTCTGAAAGCATGCTCCACACCTCATCTCTCTCAGATTTTGGAAGGCACTTCAGCTTCTTAAATCTTGGGTTGAGTGCTGTAGCTATTTTTAGAAATTTCACATTTTTTAATAGCGTAATTAATGTTTTAAATCACTTAATAGCCCTATATTTAACCTGTTGTCTTTCAGAAGTTGTACAAAGAACGGATTCTGGGGTATGGTCTGTAAGTGGTCTTGTGACCAGCAGGTCTTTCATGTGCAGCCTCACTCGATCCACTGTCAAGAAGTATTGGAAGCTTTACAATCTTTTTTCATTAAGGCCATATCTAAACTAGAAAAATAGATTGTTTAAAAATGTTTGAATATGTTTTCTAAACCTCCCCCCATATATGACCACAACCAGCTAGCACAGTTATAAACGTGCTAAATCCTGTTGACACTACTGTTTAAGTATGTTTCTTTGTCTAAAGGTAGCCAAAGAAAATTTACCGTACTACAGAGGGGAAGAGTAAAATTGTATTTGACAGCTGTCTGTGTAATCCAAGTAAACAAGTAAACAAAATGAACAAATATTTTCCTATTTACTCATTCAATTATAATAAACTGGCAATATTTATTTCCAAACACTGAGATGTTTTGAGTGCTGCAGCTTCCTAGGCATTGAAGCTTTTATAGTGAGAATTCAGCTGAGATGATGTGGTCACACGGTCTGTATGCCTGACAGTAGAATACCAAAGGCCATCTTTTAAACAGAACTGAAGTCTGCAACTTGTTTTATGGGCAGACCGGGGAAACATTACAAATACACTCTCAAGGTCAATCTGCAGTCTTGTAATGTTGACCTCAACATCCGGGAACTCTCAGTCTATGACAAGAGTCAATGGCAGCACCTCTACCATCTCGGACTGAAAGATTGAGAGCTCACGGCTTGCTGCAACCAAGGAGAGAGGGAATAAAGATAAAAGCAGCATAGATTCATCTACAATTGTCTTCACCTCTGGCACTTGGGGATGGGGCCGCAGGTCCAAAGTTGGTCTTTGGTCCCATCTCAGGACTCTCAATAAGTGACTGTAGCTCACCCATCAAACTCAATAGGAGACTCCATCATCACAGTAATCTCACTTATGCTATTTACAGTGCAGCTCGCAACGATTTATGCAAACGCTAGCGTTTAAACTCTAGGGAGAAAAAAAACTTGAACTTGCTTGTGTATGCTTGTTTAAGCTTAAAAAGACGTCTATTTACAGAACAAAACTTCTGTCCCACTTAAATAATACGAAGCTACAAAATTCAGTAGAATCTGAGTTATTCAAATCTAAGCAAACCAACCTGAAACCCCTCTTTGAAAAGTCACATGGCCTGGATTATCGAACAAGGTAATACAAGAGTCAAACATCAGTTCTAGGAGAGAAAAGTGGAGGTTACAGTTTGAAAATCAGTTCCTTCTTCACTTCCTCTGAGAAAACGGAGTCTGGGTACTTGGGCGGGATCCCTAAAGTTCCTGGGACAGCAGAACTTCAGTACCTGAAGAATTCTCCCCCATTTCTTTCTCTGAGACTTTACTCCTGTCACCCAAATCTCTGATAGAATCTATCCCATAATTTTACACTAATATACAATTGTAACTTCATACACGACAGCAATAATTGGGACAGGTAGGATAGTTTTGACAGTTTGCTGGTTGTGTGTGTTCTGTGTATAAAGTTTACTTGTAAACAGATTTTCTTTTATAACAATTGATCTCTTTCCTTCTCTAACTTCCATAACAGGTTATTGGGAAAGTGATACATTATGTTTGATAAAATACAGTGTGAACCTCCATGATTGAGTTTCTTAATGAGCTATGAAGCAAAATGTATCCCTCCACTTCACCCCCCAATAATCCAAGTCATATTAATGCCAAAGCTAAAGAGAAAACTGCAGTAACAAGAAATTATATGTAATATATTTGTGCTGGGGCTGAGGGAGTTTTTAAGTCACACATGCAAAAACTTAAACAAGACAACAAACAGGAATCGTCAGTCCAATAGCTCCCAGCACCCATGGTGCCCCCCTGGGCCGCACCTGTCTCCTCAGGGTTTTAATCAGGGATACATAGTAAGTCAAGGACAGGTCACAGGCCATGAATTTTTATTTACTTCCCGTGACCTGTCCATGACTTTTACTAAAAATATCTGTGACTAAAACGTAGCCTTAATAATAACCACACTTAAAAGTCATCAGATGTTAACAACTTTCTGTCATTATTAACATGGCCTGGACTCAAACCAGCAACTGAAGGGGATGGGTGAAGAGCCTGTACAGAGTCCATTACCATTCCTGAGCGCTCCAGTACCCTGAGGTACATTACTTTTAAATGCTATCAAGCATGTGTCCCAAAAGACTTGCTCCTGGCAAAAACCCCAGTCATTTTAAGCCACCTTCCTGTAAAGCTGCTTCTGTATATAACATCCAGGTATATAATATGGTAGATTAGCGGTTCTCAAACTTCTTTGCACTGTGATCCCCTTCTGACAACAAAAATTGCTACACGATCCCAGGGTGAGAGGACCAAAGCCCAAGTCTGCCCAAGCCCTGACGGTAGGAGGGGCCAAAGGTGAAGTCCAAGGGCTTCTACCGTAGATGGGAGGCATGTAATCTTAGCCTTGGGCAGTGGGACTCAGGCTTTGGCTTCAGCCCCAGGCAGTTGGGCTTGGGTCCCAGCAAGTCTAACTGCAGCCTTGGCGACCTAATTAAAATGGGACTGCCACCCACAATAGAGTCTCGACCCACAGTTTGAGAACCCCTGTGCTAGATAATCTACCATCTCTGTCATAAATGCCATCTTCAGCCAAGTTTAGCAGCCTGAAAGTCTTCCTTAATATCCATAAACTTTCCACTTAAACTGCTCTTAATACAAATGAACAAGAGTCACACTTCTGCATGCAAAACGTCGTACTCAGTAATTACACTGTCAATACAGATATGTTATCAGAGAAAAAACATCCATTTAGAAAGATGTTTGTGCTTTATAGAACCTGTCTTTATTCATTCCTCTCGAATAAAATGAATGAAAGTCTTCTGTGAACAATGGAATAGGTATTTTAACAGTTCATCTGCAGAATTTGATTCTTCCAACTTCAAATTTAAATAAAACTCATGATTTATCTTAAGCAGACTTTTCTTTCTAATAGATGTTACAAACAGCCTGCCTGTAAACACAATATGTAGTTTAAGAGGCTTCCTTTGTAACCTGATTAGATGGAAACTGGAAGAAGGAATGCAGTTAAAGCTTTAGAATTCTTTTTTCCCTCTTCTATAGTGGTATTAAGTAAAGCCATTTTTATTTTACTTCATTTTTATGTATCCCACCCATCATTTTTCAGTGGTCCACTTTTATGCCCATTTGACATGGCAGCATTAAGCATTTGTTTTCTTCCTGAGAGTTCATTGTGAGTATCAATTTTAACTACTAAGCAAGTTAAAGACAGTGGACTCCTATGGAGTTTATTAGTCAGGAGTGAAGCCCAGACTTTGAAAGGTATTTAGGCACTCCTGTGCTCAGCATCACGACCTGTAACTGGTTTAGAAGCCTGTTTCAAAAGGTATTCAGGCACTTAGGCATCTGAATTCTATCAATCAGGTTTTGTGACATTGAACATAGCAACCCCTAAATACCTTTAAAATCTCTGCCTAAGTGCACAGAGGTTGCAGTTTCATATTTATTCCAAAGTATATTAAAACAAAACAATTTCATTATTTCCAAATATAATGACTGAAATACTAATATGTAATGACATTAGAAGTAGGGCATACCAGCCACACACTTCCTTCCTTGCAATTTTACATGATCCTTATAACAAAACATTTTCAGAAAGGTAACTGTTTAAAGTGGTGTCCCTTTAAAAGACAAATTCCACAATTTATGTCATAATATGTAAAGTAATGTATAATGTAAAAGCAATTTCAACTACAGCATTGCATCTAAAAAAGTGTGTGCTCTTTAAGCATGAAAGTATTCAGAGTTCCTAAAGTCTGGCTGTCTGCACAAGCTGAACAATTTGGGATAACTTTCTTGCAATGGATGAGATAGAAGTAAGTTAACAGAAATTCACTTCTTGGTCATATTCAAGAAGTATTAAGCAGCACCTCTCTGTCACAGCTTTTCAATAACTACTAGCTTGTCTATTGTCAATTTCTTCCACACCTGACCTTTTAAATTTCTGACATGTGGGGGTGTTGTAGAACAATTAGCTACTTGTGCAAAAGAAATGTTTTTGCTTTACTACAAGTCCAGACACTCAGATGAGGGGTGCCACATAAATATTTAGAACAAATACATTATGCACTCTTTAGTACAGCACGAAAGCCAACAAAAATCTGAATGTATTGCCACTAATGAATACTAGAAACCACTTTTCAGAAAAAGGTTTGCTACACACCTGATAAGTTTCAGAAACAGCCTACAAGCCACAATGCTTCAAAAGAAATAAAAGGAAAGATCTATATAGATTGGCTACAAAGAGAAGATTTGGCAGAGACAGAAATTGACAAAATGATGCTTATTTTTGGTCTTTCAAGTTCATGGATTATAATTAAGGCTCATAAATGGAATCCATCACCATTACTTAGAAAGCTGATTCTTCATCAGAGACTTGCATGCATCCCTTGATTCCAGTAGTTCTCTCATCAAATCCATTCTTAAACACGTATCATTTCTCTTTAAGGCCTAGAACCCAAATTCTCTCAGCTTCCTTTTTTGCACCCCAAAATTAAATTCTTTGGTTTACATACAATACCTTTACACTACTATTTTCCTATAGTTTCTGCTGTTTTCTATTTTTTCAATTTATAGTTTTATAGGGTTGATTTTTTTTTTAATTTCCTAACAGCCTTCTTAACAGCTAGGTTGTATAGTACTGAATGAATATATACTGAAACACTTATTGGATTGGTACAGAACTGATTTGCTTTACCAGGAACATACAGCGAAGAAGGTGCAACAGGACGGCACAATGTCAAAAATATCAGAGGGGGCACTCCCAAAGCCCTCCTTTTCATCAACTACACAGTCTATTAAAAGAACAAACAATAGGGACATCATACATCAAAGATTGCTCATGAGAAGCAAAATACCAAAGAGAAAAACCTCCTTAACTGAAATATTCACCAGACTTGTCATACTGGATCAGATATTCTATCCCTGGCAATACCTGAAGCTTCAGAAGATGGCAAACATTCCCACAATGGATTTGGCTACTTGTGCAATGCTATACACAATAGAACGGGAGTCAAATTTCTTTCTGATCCATCTAGCAAATATCCAACATCTGACTGGAGCCTTATTTTAGCATACATTTTTACTATGAATACCACAAAATTATCCTCAAAACCAGCCAGAGCATGTGATTCAACCTCTTGCAGCAACAAATGATGCATGGAGTTCATTTCACTAATTCTTTCATTTACATCTTATGTGACAACAATAAAGAGAAGTATTAATTGGTTGTCCCCCCCAGTGCATCTGTAAATCTCACACAGGGGGCATTCCCTCCCCCCTGTAAACTGAGTCTCTATGTGTGGGAAATCTAATTAGGGAAATCAGCAACACGCAAAACAAACAACAACTATCCCTAGCATAAAGGGGATCCTCTGCACATTTCCCACTTGGGGAGATAGCACAGAAGTGGAAATCCCTCTAGTAATGGATTACCTATATAAAGTTTTTCCACCAATTTAAACACTGGAACAGAAACAAAGAGCATTAAATAACTGTAACCCCCTATTATGGACAGTTATAGCGCTACAGAAGTGTTCACATCAAAACAAGTTATACCAATACAAACACCTGCATGAATATAATTTGATCACTTATTTAACTATGCTGCCTTCTAAGCAGATACAGCTAAATTGATAAAAAAACGTGGGTGGGACAACTCTAAGAGATCATCTGTGTGTGCCTGGCCCTGTGGTGGGGGTGAGATTCACACCCCTATGCAAATAGGAAGTGTGTCATCACCCACCGCCCCCCTTCGACAGACAGGTTATCCTGTGAGTCGGCATACCCTGCCAGACCAGGAGCACCTGTGCTCAAGTGCATCACTTTGCAGGGCTCCCCAGGAGGCACCACAAGTGTTCATGGCACGTAATAGACAAGTAATGCCAAGTTGCTGCTGCCCCCAACAGCTGCCAGCACCTACGGCTGTGGAGAGCAACCCCCTGGGATGGGGAGTAGTAGTCACCCCTGGGGAAGGATGGAGAGAGATCACCTCCAATCAAAGGGTGAGTGGGATAAGTATGTGCCAGGGGGAGGGCTGATGGGAATAGGAAGGCCTCATGGAGGCATGGGGGGAGAAAAGGAGCACAAAGACCAGACCAGGTTTTGGAAGAGAGAAAATGGAAAGGCCTCAAGGGCTGCAGGAATGGGTAGTTATCAGGAGGGAGTGGGGGGAATGGGGAAGAGGAGCTGCTAAGCTTTGGGAGAGGGGAGTTAGGGGAACTTCTAGGGTGTGTCTCCTGAAAGAGGGGTAGAGGGAGGGTAAGTGTGTGTGGGGGTGCACCTCTAGAGAGTTTGTGTTGGAGTAATAAATACCAGGCACAATGAGGAGGTGGCAAGGTTTTGGGACAGGGAAAATAGGATGGTGTCCATGGTAGACAGGAGGCATCTGGTGTCCTCTAGGGGGTAAAACCCCAGAGGAGCTGGTTCTTGCCGATGCATGGGGGGGGAGAGGGAGGAAGAGCCCAGGGGGGCTCTTGAGGGGTTAATGCTCAGGGAAGGCTCTTGGGTAAGTATGGGGAGGGGGGTAAGCCTGGTGGGTCCTTCATGGGGTTACTGCCTGGAGGCGTGGGTGACGCTCACAGGAGAGCATAGGGAAGCAAGAGCCTGGAAGGTGCTCTCTGGGGGTGCAAGAGTCTGGGGGGATTTCTCAGGGGACTTAGTGCCCCAAGGAGGCGGGGAAGAGGAACCTCTCAGGGTGCGTGTAGGGGGGACTTTCAGGGAGTTAGCGCCTAGGGGAGTGGGAGCTGTCGGGGAGTCCAGAGCTGCTTTTGAGGAGTTAGTGCACAGGAAAATGGGGTGGGGGAGTGTCTTGAGGGTGCAAGGGAGCCAAAGCCCAGAGAAAGTTTTCATGGGGATTAGTGTTGGGGGAGGCGAGTAATGGGCCCGGGGAGGGTTCCTGGGGGAGTCAGTGCCCAGGGGAGCGGAAAGGAGGGAGCTTTCAGGGAGCCCATCAGGGAATGCGGGGTAAGAGCCAGGGGCTGCTCTTGGGGAGGGGGTTAGTGTCCTGGAGAGCAGGAGGGGCAAGAGCCGGGGGCAAATAATCAGGGGATTAGCCAGGGGAGCAGGAGCTGCGGTTCT
>ML677397.1:5509117-5590241 GCA_007922305.1 Dermatemys mawii | reverse complement strand
GCTGGTGGTGCAGTGTGGTGAGGCTGTGGGGGAGAGGGAACAGCAGGGGAGGGGCTATGGGCTAACCTCCCAGGCTGGGAGCTCAGAGGCCGGGCAGGACGGTCTCACAGGCCAGATGTGGCCCAAGGGCCATAGTTTGGCCACCTCTGTTCTTCAGGATGGTTAAAGAAAGCCCATGGGAAAGCCATCATTTTCTACAGACCTTTTCCGGTAAGGGTGAGCCTGATTTTGGTCTCATATTCATTTTACAACATTACAGGCATGAATCATTAATATTATCGAAGTTACACTGGCATGAAACTGGAGTAGTACAGTGGTGAATCAGGCCCTATAAATCCCCTGGAATGCATTTTGACCTCACTTAATTTGTACATCTGGAGTAACATCACTGAAGCCAATAGTATTTCAGAGGTATAAACTGGACTGAGAGGAGAGTTATGATACATTTTTCAAAAGCACTGAAGTAACCTAGGAGCCTACATCTCATTGATTTTCAATGGAAGGCTCCTAAGTGCCTTAGTCCTGTGATTCTCAACCGGGTGCCCATGGCCTCCTTGGGGGCCACGAGCAGGTTTCAAGGGGCCCGCCAGAACAAACCAGAGAGCAGGGCTGGTGTGAGACTCTCTGGGGCCAGGGGCAGAAAGCCGAAACTCGAGCCCAGCTACCTGGGGCTGAAGCTGAAGAATAAACCCCACCGCCCAGAGCTGAAGCTGAGCCAAGATGAACTCTGACTAGGACATCTGCATGTGCCTGTTGACGCCAACCCCACGTCTTGATAGAATTGGCGGGGGTGGAGGGAGCTCAGAAAGAAAAAGGTTCAGAACCCTGCCCTCATCTCTTTTGTAAATAAGCCCCAGGTGATTTGAAGGTTTTACCCTTACGCTCAGAGGCCTGGATCCACAAAGGGGCTAGGACGTTGCTACTCTCAGTGTGATGCTGGTGGCCAGAGTTTGGCTGGGGTTTGATGCAGGCAGGCAAGACAGGTGCAGGCAGAAAGAGGCGATCACAAGACTAGCTTGCCCCCTTCCTCCAGGGGCCCTCACACCTACTCTGTCCCCACCTACAGCCCTCTGCACCCCGCAACAACAGGCTCAAGCAGAAAGAGATCACCAAGGGAACTGCCCCCCCTCCTGGCAGGCAAGATAAACACCCCTCAGCCTGTCTTCCCCCTGTTCCAGGATTGCACTGGTGTTTAGGCAGGAGACAGGTGTCTGGAAATCTAGAACCAGGCAGCTGTACTTATGGTCAGAGGCATAAGCTCTAGAGAATATTTTACCCTGAACATTTAGGTACAGAATAAGTTTAGGCACCAACCGTGTTAGGCAGCAGCTGAGCGTGGGTTGCAGAGCGGTGCCTAAAACTGGGGCTTAGGTGCCTCAATATCTTAGCAGCTCTGGTCCAGAGTTCCTCTAGTCCTTTCACACCACACCATATATCAGTTATGGTGCGTGTTTGGGGCGGGTGGGGCGGGGGGGGTTGATTCTTTGCTACCTTGCACCTGGCATAGTCTCATGAAAAACTCTACCTCTAGTGTAAGGGAATAGAGAATTCTGATCTGGTAGATGTTGCATTCCCTTTGCGCACGTGTGCATGCGCACGCACACAGACACACACACACACGCGCACACACACACAAAGATTACATGTCATTTGAACAATTACTTTGTAGAGCCAGTAGTCCCTAGTGTGCACTGCCAAAGAGTCTCTTGGTTTTTTCCCAATACCACAGCAGGCAGATGCCCAGCTTTCCAGGACGCTGCTTTCTAACGAGCAGGGCCTGTGCTCTACTTTACCTAAGGGCCCTGTTTAGCTGGAAGAACTGCGACTAGCTTATCTTCTCGCCGAGCTGTTATCAGGAGGCTGCTGCTGTTACAGCATAAAGCTGTGAGACCCTTTTCCTTAGATTTCCCGGAAAGTGTGGCGTGACGCGCAGGGCAGTTATCAGCGCTGCGAAGTGTCACTTTCGGCAGCTCATAGCTCGTCTGCCTGTGGAATGCTTGTGGCTTTGGCTCGGCGCAAACATTCTGTGCCACAAATCCAGGGAGATGATTTGTTGGGTGGCTCTTTGACGGGGCTGCATCAGCGCAATTCACGAGCGATGACATTTCAAGCCCTCGCCGTCTGGCTATGGTTTCCCGTCTATGCAGAAGACACCTAGGTATAACTCTTGGCCCTTTCGATGGCAGCCGCAGTGTGATTGCCTTTCTGATAGCAAGGTTTGGAGGAGATGACATTTTCTCAGGCTGAGCCCTGACAAGCCAGAGCTGTGATTGATTGGGCTCTGCACACTGAGACCTCTTCTTCCCTCCTGGGCTGTTTCCTTTCATGGCAACGCTGTTCTTCTTGCTGCCAAAGTTCCTCGTACTAGAAATATTTTTGACCTTGGGTGTTTGGAGCTGCATTTTTAGGCACGCAGCCTTACTACAATTACAGGATTTATTCCACCAGAATGTTGCGTTTGCACTCGCTAGTCTCCTGGCTGCTTCTTCCTCAGAGAGTTTGCAACCCATGCAGAACTTTCTCCCCCCTTCCTTATATTTTCCCCTAGAAGAGCTCAAAGCATATTACAAAATAGTCACTGAACCTCAGAGCTGTCTGCGCACTCAGTGTTATAGCTCCCTTTTTACAGATCGGGAAACTGGAGCACAGAGAGGTTAGGAATTGCCCACAGTTGCTCAATAGGTCAGTGGCAGAGCCAGGAGTGCTTCTGGCTCAGCATCTCATGCTGTAACCCTAGAGGGCACCGGCTTTCCCTGGACTGCTCACCGATCCCAAGATATTGGCATGTGTTACTCCTGATCTGATATATGGTGGCAGGCACGCTACCGTTGTTCTAATAAATTAGCCCCATGAACAGTCCCTTGTAGTTAATGGGACATTGTCCATTAACTTCAATGAGTCTTGGGTCCGATGCTATTCCCCTTTTTATTCAGGTTCGCTGGCATAACTGGGTCCTGTACATCATTTCCTACCCAGGACCCAAGTCAAACCCCTTACATACAACACTCAGCATAGGCTGTTTCCCTGCCACACTTACCCAACCTCTGTGGGCTGGCTAGTTCCATAGGGAAACCCTTTTGCTGCTACCCTCAAGAGACTGCTGCCTATTCTTTGATTTAGCCCTAAAGCTTTTAAGGCTTTCTCGTGGTTCTCCAATTCACCTCCTTGTTCCTGCCCATATTAGTCTCTAAAGGGCCATTACCTAATGTTAGATCAAGTCCACTGACTTAGTTGCTTGGCAACTGCCAGTTTTTTCCCCCAGTTATGTTTTATTTAGTTTTATCTTGTCCTTAGCCTAGCAGGCTGTTCCTGCTCAGGACACTCTGTACATGTGATTGACTAACCGCCCAAGGGGAAGACAATTCAGTCACCGGGCCCTACTTCAAAAGCCACTCTGCAGATTTGGATGCACCCTCTAGTGCCTGAGGGTCTGATCCTGTGAGCGTTCAGGGCGCTAACAGGATCAGGTCCTTAGCTGGTATTTGATAAAGAAACAACACGAGATAAAAGGCAGGCAAAGATGTGATGGACTGTTAAATGGTTCTGCGCCTGGACAGAACGGGGTGGGTGGAAGGGATTGTGTAAAAAGCCTGTCAGAATAGGATGATTAGCATTTGATTCCTGTTAGGACTGGCTCTCCAGACACAAGCGCTCTTTGTTGGGCACTCAGGCAGTTAGTGAGACACAAGATTTTCTTGAGAGTGGACTCTTGGGGGGATGAAAGAAAGGCACTTGCCCCAGGCCTGTCAGATGGCCACATAGTTCAGACTGGCTTTCGAGGAAGCAAGGGTGAGAATACAGAGTGTTTGGCTCAGACAAACATAGTATGTGTGTTTTGTTTTATTTGCTTGATAATCCACTTTGTTCTGTTTGCTATCCCTTAGAAGCACTTTAAATCTGCCTTTTTTAGTTAATAAACTTGTTTTTATAATTAAATCCAGTTTGTGCAATTTCTAACTGGGGAAGAAGTTGTGCATATCTTCCTCCACATTGAGGGAGGTGGTGAATTTATGACCGTATGTTGTATAGATTTCTCTACAGCGCAAGACTACCCTGGCCTAGCCCATTGTGAGCGGTGGAAATCTAGCTTTGGCTGCAATTGTAGATGCTTGGGCACATCTCCACTATAGCTCACACACATTGTATGAGAATGGCTACTCTGTACTATGCATTCATGGTGTGATCATGGGGGATGCTGCACTCAAGGAGAGTGCTCAGGACCTGATCGGGTAAGTGTTTAGGTAGCGCATTTAATCCTACAGGACCACATAGTGCTCTGCACCAGCACAGACCCCTATGAATCACTTTACCCACAGCTGAAGTGCAGCTATTTATGGGGTGGAATGCAGCAACTGTTTGGCACAACCCAACAGGTTAGGATGAGAAGTGAAGGAAATTCCATAACCAAGGAAATCTGCAGTGAGGGAAGCAGGATGACAAAATATAATTATCCCACACTGGAATGGAACCTAGACACTGGATAACAGCCCTAGTTCTGCATGCTAGAATAGAGTGAATCCAGGATTGGGACACATCTTCTGTCCCTGGCAAAAATAAGGTAGCGCATCTCACTGCCCCCTGTCACCTAGTCTGACTATTTCCCTCAAGGGAACAGCTGCAGAGAAAGCCCAGTGAGATGCATTTCCTTATAACCTTTCCCCACCCCTTTTTTCAACCTTTAAATCTAGTTGTAGTGATACTGAGGCCTGATGAGTTGGTAGCTTCTACCAAAAAATAGGCAAGCCTGGCTTTTAAATGAGCTGAAAGATAGGACCCAGCTGTACAGGGGCCAACAGAAGTTGTCTAAAATTGATGGTATGCAAGATTATAAATAGAGTGTCGTACATTTCTGTGCCCTTTAACATAGTGACATGTTGTAGAGTAGGCTACCATGCACTGTCTGTGGTAGAGGATTAACCCTTAACTTTAAACATGTGCTTAAGTGGTTTGTGGAATCAGGGCTCAAGTCATTTAAGGGAAGGTAGAGGGAGTCCACCTCAAATGTGCATTGAGAAAGGCAAACCATCTATATTATATGAAGTGAGATACACTCTAAACTCAGACCGTACATCCAGATAAATTTGCCACCTAATATGGTGTCAGAAGTGCCAAACTTTAGCTGCTGTATTTTTAAGAGGATGTTACTTCATTTATAACAAGAGGCAAATTCTGCTCTCTCTAACACTAATATAAATGCAGAGCAATTCATTTGGTGGCAGAGTTAAATGAAGAACACAGCGGTCCCCCTATTTTAACCACTAGGACCATATTTCTTCTTAGGTCTAATAAGCCATGGAGTTCTGCAGTGCCTACTAACACATCATAAACAACCTGAAAAAAAGGTAAACAACTCCACAATTTCTCATAGATTTATTTTGACTGCCTCCCGTCATAATGTTTTGTTTCATTATTTTGAAATCCAGAGAGACATTTCTGAAAAGTTACATAGAAAAAGGAAATGTGAGGGTCAGAGAAAGGCTCATGGGCTGGACATATAAACACACAGAAGAACGTATTCATGAAACCAAATCTAACCAATGGAAAACAAAAACTGACAATGTGGTAATTTCCAGGAAGTCCTTTATTAAGAGGTAAAGGCTAGCATTACAATTGGATTATCCATTTTCAAAGATTAACAAAACAAATAGGATAAAACAAGAAAATGTTTCTTTGTTAAAATAAAATTAGAATGTTTATTTCTATTGGTTTGTTAGGATTACAAAGCTTGATTGGAAATCGCGTCCTGATTTGCACACCAAACAGTAGTGAGATACCAGTTGTGTAACTAAGCAGTTAGAAAGATTAGCAAGATTTCCTCCCCCAAAACTCCACTGCGGGTGCAGGATGGGGGTGGACAGCAGCAGCACGTTACAACACAAATGGTCACACCTTTTCCAACAGCTACTGTACAAAACAAAAATTCATAATAAATATCTTACAGAAGAGGCTCAGTACACTGTTACAATCCTTCACTGAAGGGAAACATATATACATCTCTCTCTCTATATATCTCCTATATATAACTTATTTGACTTACATCACCATAAACGCTACACATTTCTAAGAGGAGGATAGGTCAGGAATTCCACAACAATCATCACCCAGTGAAATGTATGCATCAGACTTGGGCTCCAATGCCCAGGATCAGAACACTCCACAAAGAAGTTCTAATCCTGATCCAAATTTTGTGCTGAGAGCGACTCTCTAGTATCTACAGTAACTGGAAGAGTCAGAACAAGAGACCGAAAAGGTCTGCTTAAAATAGAAAGGCTTGACACTGGCGTGAATGAGGAACTGGCAAGTTTCCTGCCCTTGTCACCTCAAGGCTAGCTTTACTTTTCCGTGGTCAGGGCTGGACCTCACATGCTGGCGTTAAACTATTAACTCTCAGTAGCAGGAATGCAGCTGCTGTAAAGAATTCCCACTTCAAGCTTAGAGACACAGGCCTGTGCTGCATAATATAAAACAGCACCAGTGCAAATGCTTGCTATAATCTTTGTTCCATATCAGGAACCGACACTGCAAACCACCACGGTATTTTTTATACCACAGATGCATTCTCCCCCTCAGGATCCAGAGAATCACTGAAACCCATGCTTAAACTTTAAAATCATTTGAAGTCCATGGGACTACTCACATGCTTAAAGCCAGATGTGCTCTTCAGTACCTTGCTGAACTGGGGATGAAGATTCCTCTTACACACTATTAGGACTAAGGGGAACACAAGCAGAGCTGGAAAGCAATTGGGGAGTTAATCAAAAATATCACACTGATTGGGATTTGTCTGTAACTGGGAACTTGCACGTGCAAGAAGTTCTAGCTGATGAACTGCACCATAGAAGTAAACAGATGGAGGAGGTCTCTCTGCTTGTTTGACACCAGTGTGGGCTTCATTATTAGCACATATGTTTTCCTTGGCACAATCTCAGACTGCAATTTCTGACCTATCTCAAATGGGTATTACAACTTTGGAGAAAAGACACACAGTTGCTTTTGAGTTAAACCCTCGCACACGTGAAGGAAAAAAATACCAAAGCAAGAAAACATGACTTCAGCATCCAACTATTTGTTGGAGCATGAGAGATGGTTTAAATTCCTGGAGCTAGAGCAGCGTTCTGTGTATGTTCATTAGAGAGGCCTGAATTGAACCCCAGTCTCTGGGGAAATTCAATGCTGGATCCAAACTTTGCAGCTGTCCATTAGCTCCATAAAGGGACCTAATAGAAATTCTGGACTCCCCACGCTGTGAACCTTTTCCAAGTCTGGATCCCAACATGCACCTTTCTGGCTCAGGTCTGTCCGTTTTATATATTGTGTAACATGCCGGTAAAATGATATTGGAGGAGGATGCTATTGAGTTCATGACCTGCTCTGCATTCACATTTTCAGATCAGCAAAGGGAAGGTGAGAAACTCATGAGCCAGTGCATCCTGAAAGAAGCCAGTGGGGATTTGTAAAGATTTCCCAACATATTTGGAGGAGGGCACACTTGAGATTCAGTGGTTTGATTAAAGGAAACAACCAGATCAGCAGGGGTCTTCTCTTCTCTCCAACCAGCCCACAGGATAAGAATAACTTCACTGGGCTTCAATGAGAGTTATCCATATCCTGCTGAAGAAGATCAGGGCCTGAATGTTCTAGGTCTTAAAAATTAAGCTAGTTTTCTGATGCGGACAGGCTTTCTGGAAAGATTCCTGGTGCAAACAGCTGTTCTTCTGGTATTTTGGCACATCTACACCCAGAACCTAGAAAGGCAGAGGCAGCAGTGCTAAGATTCTCTCACAGACTTATAGACTTTAAGGTCAGAAGGGACCATTATGATCATCTAGTCTGACCTCCTGCACAATGCAGACCACAAAATCTCACCCATCTGCTCCCGCAATAAACTTCTAACCTATGTCTGAACTATTGAAGTCCTCAAATCAGGGTTTAAAGACTTCAAGGTGCAGAGAATTCTGCAGGAACTGATCCATGCCCCACACTGCAGAGGAAGGCAAAAAAACCCCAGGGCCTCTGCCAATCTGCTCTGGAGGAAAATTCCTTCCCAACCCCAAATATGGCGATCAGCTGAACCCTGAGCCTGTGGGCAAGACTCACCAGCCAGACACCCAGGAAAGAATTCTCTGTGGTAACTCAGATCCCACCCCATCTAACATCCCATCACAGGCCATTGGGCATATTTACTGCTAATAGTCACAGATCAATTAATTGCCAGAATTAGGCTATCCCATCGTATCATCTCCTCCATAAACTTATCAAGCTTAGTCTTGAAGTCAGATATGTCTTTTGCCCCCACTGATCCCCTTGAAAGGCTGTTCCCCTTGGAAGAACTTCACTCTTCTGATAGTTAGAAACTTTTATCTAATTTCAAGTCTAAACTTCTTGCTGGCCAGTTTATATCCATTTGTTCTTGTGTCCACATTGGTACTGAGCTTAAATAATTCCTCTCCCTCCCTGGTTTTTATCCCTCTGATGTATTTAGAGAGAGCAATCATATCTCCTCTCAGCTTTCTTTTGGTTAGGCTAAACAAGCCGAGCTCTTTGACTCTCTTTTCATAAAACAGGTTTTCCATTCCTCGGATCATCCTAGTAGCCCTTCTCTGCACCTGTCCCGGTTTGAATCCATCCTTCTTAAACATGGGAGATGAGAACTGCACACAGTATTCCAGATGAGGTCTCACCAGTGCCTTGTATAATGGTACTAATACCTCTTTATCTCTACTAGAAATACTTTACTTGATGCATCCCAAGACCGCATTAGCTTTTTTCCCAGGCATATCACATTGGCTATATCTCTCTGAGTTCAGCTCAGGTTTGGGTTATTTCTTATTAAGAGGTGGATAGGAACCAACCCTTCTTACTCCAACTTCTGATAAGAGGCCAAAGCTCAAGCCTCTTTCTGTAAGGGTCTAGATCCAGACCCTAAGGCTGAATAGGCCACACTTTTGGGTCTGGATTTTGAACCCCTAAATCCAGAGCTTTTGGATCTGGGATTTTGGTTCAGCCCAGTATTGAGATACTGGTTGAGATATTCAAATGCAACCAGAGGATTTAACCACACACCTTTGAGCGAGTGAGCTACATTTCCTAAAAGAAAGTGCTAGAGTTTAACCGAAGAACCAGCCTGCTTGTTTTAGCACTTCTCCTATTCCTGCTGACACTCATGTTAAATACGGTGCAGCCAGCAGGCAGACTTTTCTTTATTCAAGGTGAACAAAACTGGCTTCTCTTTCACTGTTCCAACTCCATTCCAAGCAGGAAGGGCCAATCCCCTTTCCTTTTTCCTTGGCGTGGCTGTTTAATGGGGCCCTACACAAGGGTCTCCCTTTCATGTGGGCCAAGCTAGCAGAATGTTAACATTAGTCTACGCAGGGAGTGGGTAAGGGCCAGGGAGCCTCATAGCAGCAGAACACGTAGCAGCTTCAGTTTGAAAGGTCACCAACTGCAGGGAAAAAGGGTGACCCCCCTGTGGATGTGGTCGTGGGCAGACCCCTAATGAGGTTGCCAAAGCACATTCTGCACAGAGTGCCAGCCTCAGGAGGAGAAGTCGGTCAAAGATGCAAGAGTCAATTTCTGGAATAATAATACTAATGAAAAATAAATAAATAAAAGAACGGCTCTCACAAGGGGTCTGCAGCCTCCCACCTCCTTAGTGTGCCCTCAGTGCTGACATCTGTGGCTGAAACAGCTTCCTCCCGGCTCCATCAAACGCTCTCATTCTGGAACAATACTTTGCTGACCTTTAAGGGGCTGATCTTGGCCAGGCATCTCCTATACAGATAGAAGACCTGCAGCATAGACATTCAGGCTCAGGGACCCTGAAAGGGGGTGGGGGATGGATCTTACAACCTGGGCCCAAACCTCTATGTTGCTATTTGTAGCCTCACAGCCAATTCCTGTGAGGCCGAGTCAATTGACTTAGGCTCGGAGACTCAGTGTCACTGTGCAGATGTAGCCACAGGTACACAGAACAGAAGTGATTTACCCCAAGGTCAGAAAGCAGCAGCAAAGCCCAGAACAGAACTGAGGAATCCTGCCTGCTAGTAATCTGCTCTCACCACTGTTCTGACAGGGAAATACTGGCATAACCCTCCCTATAGTACAGAGTTTGCCTTAGCTAGAAAAACCTAGAATTAAAATAGGGAAAATAGGGTCAATAGATTTGAGACCCCCTCCCGGAAATAATTTTCAATGATCACAGAATCTTATCCTTCAGGAGGATCACCCAACCCTAATTAGAAAAGGACACACATGAAACAGGCAGAGAGATAGACAAGTGGAGACCTTTTTAGTTCTCTGTGGTTTGTTTCCAAGTATTAAATGGAAACCATATACACTAGAGAGACAGAGTGAGGCATCAAAAGGGAGAAAGATGCTCAAGAGTCCCCAGGGTAGGGTCACAGGAAAACAGAACTTCTGGGTAATATGAGGATCCACTATTGAGAAGCTTGGAAGAAAAGTAAATTTGAACATTCTCCCTAAAGACAGAGGCTGCTGCCAGGTCTGGTCAGTCTCACCGGATGTGTAGCACAGGGAGCTTGCTTCAAAAGGCGAAAGTTCAGAGACTGGCCAGATGTCTGCACTGGGGACAGACAACAGCTGGGTCGGGGAGAGAAGAGCGGGCTGTGTTACGTAGCTCTGGCAGCAATCCTTGCTGCGGAGAGGGCAGGGAAGAGACTGCAACCTTGGGAGAAGCTGTTATAGATGTCCTAGTCAGGACCGGTCAGATGGAGGACAATACTGGGGCCAAGTGGGGGGAGAATTGACTGAAAACTAAGGAGGGTTTCTATGCACAAGGAAACACTAGCTCACACCCCCTTGGTCCGGAGACAGAGCATAACTGAGATGCAGCATCTAGCTTATATCATGCAATAAACCTTTCATTCTTCACCTTCACAGCATTGTATAAATCATCTGCTAATCTTCACGACATCCTGTGAAGCAGGGTAGTGCCAATAGCCCCATTTTACAGCTGAGGTTAAGTGACTCATCTAAGGCTGCATGAAGCAGTCAGTGGGCTTTAGCCTTAGGAGTAGCTGGAGCTCGGGCCCCTGCTCACAACACTCTGCCTCCTGCGACAGTTCATTGGTTGTTTGCGCAGGTGAACTGAGAGAGACAAGTCGGAAAGATTCAGATGAGCACGTGCAATGCTGGATTTGTCTTTGCAGACTGACTTTTCACAGGGCTTCACAGCATCTGCGCACCATTAGTGGATCGACTTTGTTCTCTTTCATCTGTCCAGATGTTGGACAGCCATATATAACCACCTAAGAATAGAGTTGGCCCTGAACAAGCCCCCTGGATCCAAACACCCCCAAACGTTGGGATAAAAGGATCGAAATCGGAGCCGCGATCCACAACAGAAGTTTTGCAAAGGGGCCCGGCTTCAAATGGGCTGAACCAAAGCCCCAGGTCCGAACATCACTGAAGCTGGGACAGGGCAGAGGGGCCAAATTGTGCAGCTTAAGCCCCTGTGTAGTAACGAACCCTACTGGAATTTACCAAATTAGTATAAGGTCACGTTTAAGGCTTCTGCTCCCTTCAGTCTTTACTGAAGAGCATGGCAATTCGACCTGAGTAATGGCAGCCAGATCAGGCCCTTCATTCCATACAGGTTTAAAATAAAACCAACCTATGTTAAACTCAGGAGCACTGGAACAATTTGTATAGTGGGGGTGCTGAGAGCCACTGAACCAAACTGTAAACCCTGAAAGTAATGGAAACCCCGTCAAGCCAGGGGATGTAGCTATCCTACTCCTCAGCCTCCCTGCAGATGCATTTCTCAGGCCACAGATGGTAATTAATGAAGGAGAGTTGGTGGGCATGGCTGAAACTCAGGTTGTCCTTTTGGGAAATACCTAGAATATGATTACCCTCTCCTTAAATTTAAATTGATCTGCTACTGATCAGTAAAAATCAGTCATTTGACTCTTTCCTTCCCTCAGGCTACTTCGCCCCTCCTCTCCCCTGAGGTAGATGTCTGTTGGCGGGGGATGGAACCAGAAAAGAGGCTTCCAAGCAGGTCTGCCCTCAGGGGCCTGCTCAGGTCAGTTAGTGCACGTTCACTTTTAAACCTACGTCCCTGCTTGCCTCGCCAAGCCAGGTCTAGTCTGGTTAGTAGTTGGCTACGTCATGCGTCTCCGATGCGCTAGGCCTGCCCCGGCTCAGCATTCTTGCAGTACGCAAGCGGCGGTCGCTGCTTGGGGCGGGGGCGAGCTGCATTTCTCAGGGGCTACAATCTTTCCTGCATAGTCCATGCAGGTGGCGCTCCGCGTCCGCATGCCCTCGCCGCAAGTTCGGGAGCAGGGCGACCAGGGGCCGACGCGCCAAATGGGGCACGGGAGGTCGCCACAGGGCTTGAGGTCCTCAGGCTTCAGAGCCTTGTCACAGGTGGCAGAGGCCTGGCCCTCCACATCCCGGCATTCTACCATTCGCCGCTGCCAGCCGGAGCCGCAGGTTTTGGAGCACTCGGACCAGTCTCCCATAACCCACTGCGAGGTCAGCATGGGCTGGATGATGTTGGTGGATTTCTTCTCCTTGACCTTCTGCTTGCTAAAGGGGATGTCCTTGGGGATGAAGAAAGTGTACTTCACCTTGGGCGGGAAGACCTCGCTGGAGACAGTCAGCAGTTGGACAGTGAGAGATTCTGGAAGCTGCTGGAAGCTCTGAAGCCGCTCCAGGGTTGTCAGAGAGCCACTGTACTTCAGGATCGTCCCCTTCACCAGGAGGTCTTGCTCCATGGCTGAAATGGCGAAGTCTCCATTCAGGAGGTACTTGCCGTCCAGGGTTTTCAAAGCCAGGTAGTTTCCATCATGCCGGACCCCTCGGTGGCTGCGTTGTTTGATGTCAATATTGGTTGCTCCAGCAGGGATCGTGACGATGTCATTGTATCCATACCTGTGTGGATCAAGAGGAGATGGTTGTCATCCTGAACTTACAAACAACTTAGTACAAGGACAGGATAGCTTATTGACTGTGACAAGTCTGACCTCATGAGCAAATTGTGTTGCTGTAGAATCCTGCAGTATGCAGGGGCCTAGAGACTTCAGTGTGAGCACTGAGGTATGGCTATGGACTAAAAGGCTTTTAAGTCAGGGACTGTCTGTCTTTGTGCCTTATACATTGTCTGTGCAGAGCAAATAATAATGGTTATTTGTGACAGGTATGAGGTAACACACCAGAATCCAGCACAAGTCAGCATCTGTAACTGACAGGAATATTTACACAGTGTTTCAAGGGCTTGTGTTGTGCCTGGCAATTATGTGTAGAGTATTTTGGAACAAAGCCTTAGGGTCAAATTCTGCTCTCAGTTGTGCTGGCATCCTCAATCCTGATCTTAATAGGATCTCTTGTAGCTTAAATCCTTTTAGCTGTCATTACCATGTTAATCTCTCTTTAGTCAACCACAAACAATTCACTGGCAAATGGAAGTTCCATTCATTGTGTTTCCTGGAAGGAAACCATTTAGGAAATCTAATTTGACCCTGGGAGTAATCACATCACATCGAATTTGATATCTCAGGCCTTTGTTACTCTCTTTCCAAGAAGTCTTTTATATTGGACTCTGACGGCTAGCATTATTCTGCTTGAAGTTTAGCCCTTAAACACAAAGGACCGGCTCTTCAGCTGGTGTCAATTGACACAGTTCTATTGATGTTAGTGGCACTACACTGATTTATACCATCTTTAGGCTCTGGCCCAGACAACAAAAGTTGCTCATGTGTCAGGCCAGCACAAGATCACGGGAGCCATTTCAGGATTTCATAGGTCTTGTGCTGGCTCACTGCACACAGGTGAAATTCAACCTCTGATCTTAAGACTGTGAACACCTCAGGGCAGGGACTGATTTTTTTTATTTGTGCCTTGAAGAGCACCAAGCATATGGTAGCGGCACCAGATAACATTTAAAGCAACAGGCACTGCTTGGGTTACATAAGGAATGAACTTTGCAGAAATTTCATGGAGTTTGAGGTACAAATAATGAACATTACAGGGTCACTTGACTGGATTCTGAGCTCATTTACACTAGTGTAAATTCAAGTTAACGTTAGGGAAACCAACAGAGATACGCCTGATTTATACTGGTACAAATTAGATCAGAATCTGCCTGACTGACAGGTAGTTGTGTGTGTGTGTGTGTGTGTGTGATAGAGAGAATTGTTTTTGCAACCCGTAATAATTTCATGATACTTTTAAAAGTTAATGTTAAAAGTTTTGGGTTTTTTAAAAATATATTTAAAGTTTTTCCTGCAGTTTTGGTATCCACAACATTGCAGCACTTAGATAGCGCATGAAAATCAGAAAGTGTAACAGACAAGAGACAAAATCCACTTTGGATTCACTATCCAAGCTGATTCAAGAGTAAAAATTAAAACAAAAGGGGAAGAATAACCTAGATGATTAAATTTGAAATAATTGTCAACATCTGACATGCTGCTGGTTGTCCGTGTAAGGAAATATGTTTTTAGTAATGTGGCTTGTATTCGTCCCTTAGCTACACCCTATTTGAATGCATTAACATCAGTGAGGTTGCAGAGGCGTAGCTGAATGAAGAATAGAATCCAGCCTCTGAACCGGAGGCTGTAGGTCAGTGGAGCACCACTGAAGTCCACTGTTTGGAAAGAGCCTTGGTAATAGTGACTATGTTTTATGATTAAACCCCTTTTCTCTCTGGGCTTGATCCTGCAAAGCTCCCATTAGCTGGAATGATTTAGAATCAGGCCCTCTGAGAGCACCCATCCAGAGTTTGCAGGTTTTTTGGGGGTTTGATCCTGCAAGGGGCTGAGTGAGGATCAGGACCATTATGAAGTGAAAGCCACTGCTCCAAAAACATCCCCAGGAGAGACAAACCTCCCTCTCTTGGTGCCACGTTTACGCTACAATCATCTCCCCCAGTCACCCCCGTGGAATACCAGGCTTCCACCTCCCTAGGACTTACTTGGATCTGTTGAGTGAGCCAGATATTTTCCTGCATGTCGACCCATTGCCACCGCACACCCCACACTTGTCCAGCTTCTTGGAGGAGCCAACCACGTGGTCACAGCCAGCCTTGATACACTGCCCACGGACGCAGATGGAGAGGGTCTCTGGCCCACACAACGTCCCATCGATCACCTGGGCCATAAGAAGCAGACAGTAATGAGACAGCTCCATGACCCCTGCTGGGGCCTTTAATCCAGTTATATTCCAGGCAAGGACAATAATAATTAAAGACAAGCGTCTTACTTTGGCCTCAAATACTTTGAATTCACTCCTCCCTCTGGCTCGGCAAAAGAGCTTGCAGCGGTCCCGGGGGGACACTCCTGAATACTTGGGGAGCCACTCCAGCCGATTCCCGTCCAGATCGGTGAAGTTGTAGCTGTTGTACTTTTCACACTGCTGCTCTCTAAAGCTCTTCCCTGAAAGGAAAAGGGAAAACGTGACCCAAGAACAACCCAAGTGCGATGAGTCATTTGCCTGAAATCTTACAAACGGCATCCAATCAGCGAGCTATGTTTGCTGCTCATCCCTGCATGCACACTGCAAGACTCACCGGTAGACCACAGAGGAATTGGTCGCTGGGCGGATGCCCCTATCAGAAGGCTGTGGCCAATTAATCCGCCAATGGCTCTTAGGGAAATGGTGACTGGGAACGGGTGGTTTTGGTGAATAAGCCTGGGATGGGAGCTGGGTGAGGGATACTCCGATTGTCTCAGTGGCAGACAGAGCCCTCCCTGTCTCCCTAACGTTACGCCGTGCACTGCCAGGCAGCCACAGCTCGGCAGACAGGCTGCTGCCATCCATAATGCCTCGTAAATTATATTGATAGCTGTACAATGGCTCCTTTCACGTCCACCTGAGCTTCCCCGCTAGGAACCCCGGCTGTTCTCTCCGGAGCATCTGCGGTCAGAGCCAGGGATATTGTGCAGAGGGAAGTGTGATTTGCAAACAGTGGATTACCATCCGGTGGGCATTCCTCTGTGCGGCATGACTGATATTTGGCTCTCTGACCCTCACAGTATTTCCCACTGTTCTGAGGTGCGGGGTCATTGCAGTCCCGGTATGAGAAGTGTACGCCACCTCCACACGTCCTGGAACAGGCTCCCCACGGGCTCCAGGGGCCCCAGTTCCCGTCCACCACAGGCTGCAAGACATTGCAAAGGAGTCCATTATGGAAGGCTTTCATTATGGCAACCAAATCCATCAGTAATAACCCTTAGCTCTTATCTAGCGCTTTTCAGCAGTAGATCTCACAGGGCTTTACAAAGTGGATCAGCGTCATCTCCATTATACACAAGGGGAAACTGAGGCACAGGGAGGAATATGACTTGCCCAAGCATTAGGGAATAGAAGCCAGGTCTCCTGAATCCCAGTCCAATGCCCAACCCCCTAGATAGGCTATTTGTGGGACATTCAAAAGAGTTCTGGGTGCCAAAGATAGGCTTGTCCATTTAGGCTGAGATTTTTCAAGCTGCCTAAGGGACGTGGGGGAAATTTTTCCAAGGCACAAATGGCAGGTAGGTGCTGCGCTCTCAATAGGGGTTAGGCCCCTAACTGCTATTTGTGCCTCCTTTTCCCCACTGAAGTGACTGGGAGCGTGGCACGCAAATCCCCAGGTTGGCTTTGCAAAACTCAACCTTAAGCCTGAGCCCCAGGCCACCTCTCTCAGCACACCACCAGCAGAGTTAAACCAGGCGGGGTCGCTCGTGACATTGGCTCCAGGGTTTAAACATGGCACAGCCGGTGGCAGGCCCGACGGAGGGGAAGGCCCTCACCTCCAGAGCCCCTGTCCTGTGGCAGTTCACCAGAGCCCAAGCTTCTGAGCCATCACGTTCAACACCAGAAGAAGAAGCCGGTGGAGTCCTGTAATAACAGCCCCGGGCACTGACTGAACATGGAGCAGAACAGGGGCCTGAGCTAGGGGCCTGGACCATCCCTAGAGCAGGACAGAGAACTGAAATGGCAGCTCCTGTCCTTTGGGCCGCTGTCATTGTACCTTCCAACCTTGCACAGGGCTTAGGGCTTGACTCTCAGAGGGGATGAGCTATTGAAGTCCATGGGTGAAATCCTGGCCCCATTGGTATCAATGGGAGTCCTGCCCTTAAGGTCAATAAAAGCAGGTGTCACCCAATGGGAATTGACAGAGAGAGGGAGAGTAAGTCGTGGCTGGGCTTTGGGTTCATTTTGTGATAGGGACGGGGCTGCTGGTGAGCCTAGAGGTTGTGTTACAGTGTGTTTGTCTGTCGGTTGATGTGTTGCTCAGGTGAATGGGGGCTGAGCTGGCAGGAGGTAGTGTTAATTTCTAAATATGACAAAAAGGTGGTACAAGGAGGTAGGAAGATTTTTTTAAAAAAATGCAGCCAAGCTCCACGCTCTGGTTGAGGTTTAAACGTTCCCTGTGCCGTCTGCAACCCAAACAGGAGAACCAGACAGGAAGCAAACCTGCCCAGGTGAATTGGAGTGGTCCACCACATCCCGCGTGCCCGCTGAGCGAAGCGCAGAAAGCAAACAGCAAGCGGGGAGGGGGAACACAAATATGAGCCTTTGCACATTAAAATAGCATTATGGTTGCAGCAGGGGCCCATAAAGGACGGGAAAGTCGCAGTTAAAGGAGCAAAGTTCCGATGCTTTGGCACAGCAGGAGTGGTGTTCTCTCCACAGTTCTTAGCTCCTGTGCTCAGGAGCAAGGTCATGAAGGCCAGAGGAAACACACCAGAGGAAAACTGTTGTGAGTTATGACTCAGCCTCGTGATTTTTATCCTGACATTGATCCTGTCATGTAAATATGGAGGGCAAATAAAGGACTAAAGCACCTGTAAAATGACCCCATACGTTGCTTCCTAACAGTGCTGACTGGGGCCCCTGATCTATCAAAGCACTTATGCACCTGCTTATCTTTAAGCACCATCAACTTTAATGAACCTATTCACGTGCCTACAGTTCAACTCATGTTTAAGTACTTTGCTGCATGGGGGCCTGATTCAGAAGTAGCTGATCTCCATGTACATTCCCAGAGGGGAAAGAAAAGCAACTCAATGGCACAAGGACAATCGGCTCTGTCTAGTTCAGACCAGCGCAAACCATAATGAAATTCACTACAGAGTTAATCTCTGAGCTGGCCTTGCCCAGCACGGGCTGAAATAAAAAAATATCTCAGTGTAACATGCTATCAAAGGAGATAGTCACAACCCCCCCCGCAGGCAAATCAAAAGATATGGGCCCTTCCTGGATACAGATTAGGATAAGGGAACTGCTCCCCCCTCCACCCTCCCGTCAATTTTGCAACATGAGGTGCTTCCTTTATAAATTGTCAGATGTCTAGGAACCCAATTCTAATGGGCATAAACCTGATCCACAGGAATCCACATTAGCAGACTGGATTGCAGGATCGGGACCATTGACGCTATCAGCAGTTAACACTCACATCCAGAATATTTGCTCATCCTGTCTCTTTCTTGAGAGGCAGGCAGAAATTGCTTGGTGTTTGAGTTCACCCTCCTTGCATGTAGGCAATGAGGAAGTAGGGCCTAGCAGTCTGAGCACAAGGCTGGGAGTCAGGACTTCGGGGTTTTAATCTCATCTCTGCTAGTGAGTTGCCGTGTGGCCTTGGGCAAGTCACATTGGCTCTCTGCCTCAATTTCCCCATCTGGGGTTAACGAGACTTCCCTAGTTCTTAGGAGGAATCGTGTAGGCAAGTGCTAAGTATTAACTCTACTTAGATGGCAGCTGTTTGTGGCAGATGCTGTCTTTTTGTTCTGTGTTTGTACAGCACCTAGCAGAATGGGGTTGTGGGCCATGACTTGGGCTCCTACTGTTACCACAATACACATAATAATGATAATATGGCCTTCAAGGCTGGGCAATGCCTAAAGCTCAATTGCTGTTTAAAGATGATGGTAGAGAGGAAGATCATGGTCAGATGCCAGAGGGCCTGGCTCTTCAGCCTCATTCTTGGGAAATAGTTCTGTTACCCAGGTAGAGACAGATCATCTCTTTCCCACCAGCCATTCTGTTACCTGGGGCTTCCTCGCATCCTGTGCCACGCAGTTGCCATCCCAGCACAGCCTGCCCGCTCCACAGGGCGTACCGTCGGCCCACGGCAAGCTGCCGTTTTTGGTGTGACATAGGGGCTCCCTGGTGTCCATTTTACACCACAGCTGCGCGCAGATGTCCTCCTCCGTGGTGTTGGGGCAGTGCCAGAACTCCTTGCCGAAGATCTGCTGGCACTGGCGATCCAGGTCGTACATGGCGAGTTGGCCTGGAAGGTCCGTGGGGAGGGCGATGGGTTCGGCCGGAGCGTCAAGAAGACAGTCACCTGGTCAGCGGACAGGGCAAAGCAGAGTGAGGCTGGAAGTAAAGGAGTTTACCATTCAGCTAAGGCACAGCCCTGGGCTCCTAGGGGCCAGCTCCATTCTCTCTTGCTGTCCAGCAGGGATGACTATTATCCCCACGCTGTCCTTGATCAGTGGGCGTCACGTCTAAGCCCTCAGTATCCCCCTCAACCCCCATGAAGCAATTCCTCAGCTGCCATTGGCTGCACGAAGCTGCCCCAGCACCTCTGCTTCCCTAGTATAACCCCTGCGGTGCAGAGAGGCGAGCAGCAAGGAAAGTCCACTGGGAACACCCCAGCGCAAGGTGTTTGTGATGGAGAGTTTATAGGCCAAGCCGGTGGGTAAAAGACTGATATGGGAGCTTGGGGGCCTCTGACCTATTCAGGCTTTGCCTGGCTAAGATGTCAACCAGGGCCCAGCGCTTCTCTTTCGCAGCTTGTGTGTTCCAACTCGCCATGGTGCTTGCACTGGCCTGAGAGCCATTAGAGATGAAGTCTGTGCACCCAGCTGATAGCAATAGGGCCAGATTGTCAATGGCATATAGACACCTAAGGGTGCAGGTGAGCTCGAATGGGATTTTCAAAAGTCCCACTAGCAGATTAGGTGCCTAAAAATGTTTGAAAATGTGGCCCTGGAGGACCTGTGTTGGCCTGGGTTCCCGTGGTTTAGAACGACCCCAGCTATCCAGTGGGTACTGAATTGACTCCTACCATGTCCCCCGTCCAGAAACTCTGTGAGGTACATGGCGCTGCAGGGGGACCAGGGCAGGCTCTTGTTCAAGTGGACAAAGAGAGGAGCCATCATGTGGTGTTTTCCCAGGGGTCCAAAGAGCCTCTCGCAGGTCTTGGAGTCGTCATGGGGCATGCTGAACACGTGGCCTGGAAGAGGAGAAACACTGAATGTTAGCAAGCCATCTTCCTCCCATCCTCACCAGCCTACGTCCTCTCTGAATACACCACCGCTGGCCTCTGACACTCCCCGCCATTCTCACGGCTTTGAATCGGGAATCCCCATCGGCTTCCAAGAGATTCCCAGACACAGAGGGCCCCAGGGGAGCACCTCTCCTAGGACAGGCGCAAGCCAAGTGCGGGCAAAAGCAGGTGCTGCCTCAAAAAGGGGATGTTCAATAAGATGGTTGCAAGGTGGAGATTCCACTACCTGCAACTCTGTCTGTTAACGTCGAGGTACCCCTGTATTCTTTGTGCCTGCTCCCCCAGGAGCGATCGATCGAAACATCATAGCCCAAGTGGCAAAAAGCAACCAACCAGGCTCAGGAACAAAGCTCAACCATATCTTTTCCCCGCACTGTATCTGCATTACACCATGGGAGCTGATCTCATGTGTTGGACACAGACCAGTCTGAGTAGGAGCCAAGGACCAGTGTGAATAAAAAGAGTTTGGAGTGCTTGGGCCAGATCCTCAGCTAGTGTAAACTGGCATATTTGGCTTCAAGACTAAGCTTGATAAGTTTATGGAGGGGATGATATGATGGGATAGTCTAATTTTGGCAATTAATTGATCTCTGAGCATCAGCGGTTAATATGCCCAATGGCCTGTGATGGGATATTAGATGGGGTGGGATCTGAGTTACTACAGAGAATTCTTTCCTGGGTGGCTGCTGAGTCTTGCCCACATGCTCAGGGTTTAGCTGACTGTCCTATTTGGGGTCAGGAAGGAATTTTCCTCCAGGGTAGATTGGCAGAGGCCCTGGAGTGTTTTTTTGCCTTCCTCTGCAGTGTGGGGCACAGGTCACTTGTTGGAGGATTCTCTGCACCATGAAGTCTTTAAACCCTGATTTGAGGACTTCAATAGCTCAGACATAGGTTGGGGGTTTATTACAGGAGTGGGTGGGTGAGATTCTGTGGCCTGCATTGTGCAGGAGGTCCGACTAGATGATCATAATGGTTCCTTCTGACCTTAAAGTCTATGAGCTTGACTGCAGGGGGGAAGAAAAGACGTTCGGTGCCATCAGCTTGCTCACTCTGTTTGGGTGTATTACCTCTGCCCCCACCCAGGGTCTGCCTGATCTATTGAGCTGATAAACTCTTTGGGATCAGTACTGTCTACACTCTGAGCAGTACCTGTCTCAGTTGGGCCCTGATCTTGATGGGCCCTTAGAACTAATACAATAAACATCATTTATTATAATAACAATTGAAGTCAATAGAGCTATGCCAGTTTACAATAGTGCTGTGCCAGTGTACACCAGTCGAGGATCCGGCCCTCCAGTTTAAACTGCCCCCTCTCAAATCCCCTGACTTGAGAGAGACTTCAGAACCGAGATGCTGGAGCTATAAAGACCCTGCCCTGGATTCTGCCACAGTGGCCCAGCTGGTTATTCCTCAAGTGTGTGCCATACAAAAGGAGTTACCTAGTTCATGGGCCAGGGTGTAGGCAGCTTGGAGACCCTCATCTTCAATCACAGAGCAGCTTTTGCTCGGGTCACACATGGTGCCAATGTCAGCCACTCCCAGGGTGTCGCAGCTCTGGTGCCCACAGAAGTCCTGTGTTAGAAAACAGAGGCAGGGGAAATATGGTTAGCAAAAGCATGGGTCCCATGTGATTCCTCTGACTCATGGCCTGTACAGATTTGCAGGCATATGGCTAACCAGGGATCTATCAATCATTCCTTTAACATGCCATTCCCTGGGACTGCAGGAGCACTGGGGTCTATTCCCACTTCTAGCTTTTCCTTGTATGTTAACCTATGTCTTGCTACATAGATTGCTGAAAGACCTGTCTACGTCTGTATGTTAGTGCCAGGAGATGGTACTGCACGTTACACTGAAATCTACTAAGCTCTCCTATGCTTGAGGCATAGATAAAATGAACTCCTAGATCGTTGCTGTCTATAAATCCCACAGTTCTATGATATGAAAATAAGACAGACAAGACGTGGCCTATTAACTGACTACTAAGTGAGGTTCCTTGTGCAACTGGTTTTCTGAAATTCACTATTATGGGATCTGTAGGTCAGTGGTCTCCGAGCAGTTTTCATCTCTTCCTTGTCCCTAAAGTTCTGATGCCGACGTTGAGCACTTGATGATGGACCAGCAAGAAAATATTTCATGGAGAGGAAAGATGGGTTTATGGGTAAACGCTGGAGTAGGAATCAGGAGATCTAGCTTAAACTTGCAGCTCTGACTCTGGGTCCCTGGATTACCTTGGACAAAGTCATGTCCTCTCTCTGGGTCTCAGTTCCCCATTGCTGATATGGGAATAACAGTCTGTATTCTATTTAGGATGTAAGAGCCTTGGACCAGGGACCATCACTTAGTAGGTCTATTACAGCCCCTTGCATGATTAGAATATTGGACTGGAGGGGTATAATTCTGCCCCCTCCTTTTCTCCCTCTATGCTCCATGCCCAAGGTAAATTCTCTACGGATTCTGGTTTCTCAGCAGCTGAGACTACAGACCTGTCTAGTCAGCAGGACAGCCGTGTCGTAGTGCTCTGGGTGACGGTCACTAGCGGGGTTGAAGCTCTGTTGCCAGTTGCAAAAGTTGCGCAGCGTGAGACCTCCGTTATCGGACACTTCCGGCCCGGCCTTCTCATCCTCCACAACCAGAACCTTCACCACCACCAAGCTGACGGAGTTCTTGAGGCTAGGGTGCTGGTAGATCCGCGCGGCCACAGACATCAGGGTCAGAATGTGGTTCTGAAAGTAGAAAGGCAGATGGGTAACCAGAGGGTTAAAGCTTGTGGAGGCGAAAACTTCTAGGTCCAAAGAATACAGCGTGAAGTCTGCCATTTTCTGTTCTTTCACAGGGGCCACCAGTTAGGGTTTTATTAAGTCCTGGCCACTAGACTCATAGAATATCAGGGTTGGAAGGGACCTCAGGAGATCATCTAGTCCAACCCCCTGCTCAAAGCAGGGCCAAACTAGGCACAAAGCAATACAACCTTTATGATCACTTCTAACAGAGAGCATCCTCAATTTGATCCATGGGCCACATTTTCCATTGCCCTGCACCTTGGGCAGTTGTTTACACCAGCCCAGAGTGGGCGTAAAATTGTTACACCTGTTCTGTACTGGTTTAAGTTACAAGCCAAGGTGCAAGGCAGGGGGAAATCAGATCCCCTAGATCTAAGTGTATCTCAGTCTATGTCTGCGTTGCCTTTTGTTATAGCGCAGAGCCTGGCTGAGCCTCTATATTGCAAATAATGCACTGCTGTCTGCAGCTGTGCAGGAGAAGGATGTCAATGATCTGAGAGATGTGTTTGTGCATCCTCGGTTGTAGCATGAACCATGCTCTCATTTTCCAACCCCAGTCCTCTAAAGCCAGGAACCAACCAGAATGTAACCACTTTAACTATACATTTTCCATCTCAGTGCTGTGTATATAACACCCACATATCCATGTGGTCAGCAGGGTTTGACCCAAGGGCCTTCAGCTCCAAACTACAGGCCTCTGCTAGTTGAGATATAGCAGGAACTCTCTTAGCTAGCAGCAGTAGCAGGTTGTTAACGTTTATGTGGACCATGCACTAGAGGGGGCATGACACATACTTTACAGGCATTTTCAAGATACATCCAATAATGTAGATTTTGTATGATTGCAGTATGACCATGGGGTGGGAGGGTAGGGGACGGAGTGGAGGTAAATCAATGTAATTCTGTTGACTTTAATGGCGCGACACTGATTTTCATTAGCTGAGGATCTGGCCCCAAGTCGTCATTCTACGGTATGGTGGAGTATTCTCTGAATTTTGTACTCAGCTTCAAATATATGCCCTTGAAATCTATTCTCCACTCCTGAAGGGTGGTCAGCACTCCTGGCTCAGAGCTTCCTAGGAGGTACAAGCACAGCAGGAAATAGGCGAGTTCGTTCCAGCAAACACTGAGTGCTGCGGTACTTTAGTCCAAACCATGTGTGGGTGTTCTACTCCGGTGTTATTATTTGTGAATGGGATTTGTTCCTACAGCACTTATGCAAGCTGCCAAGCATTCGCTCCGGAGTTCCTTCTGCTTGGGCGAACAAGCGAACCGGAGGTTACTGCATACGTCAAACACCCTAGCAATGTTTAGGTTGATGTAAACATCTTATCGGCACATTGAAATTCCTCCTGTTTGGCACCGTCTCACAGAATCATATTCATGAGAAAAAAATGCAATCGTTACACAACTACATGAGTACTGGGGAAGAGAAAGCGGCTTCTCTCATCGCAGGCAAATTACATTCTGCGGTCTCACCTCAGTGAGTTTAGCATAATTATTTAATTAGATTAGATTCAGACACAAGGGCTGAATTCTGCCCTTTCTTACACCTGCACCAATCCAGAGCAGCTCTGAAGTCAGCACAGCTGATACAGATTTACACCAGCAGCTGAGACCAGAATTTGGCCCTGTGAGTTTAACAGGAGTGAACAACATCCCGTAGTATGGAACGCACCAAGTTCTTTGGCTCAAGGGGGAATAAACAGCTTGCAATGCTCACAGCCTTTCCTGGGCCAGTGTCTTGCACGGGACAAACGGAAGCACCATTTGCTTAGAAAATTAATAAGTCTCACCAATGCACCCATGTAAATCAGTGACCATGATGGGAGTCTCTCTTGCATCCCAACATTCAGTGGATCGGAGGTCTGGTCATAACACAGAGCCTCTGATGCACTTTGCAACATTCATATATAAATAACATACAGAATGACTCATCCCCACCAATCCCCAGGCACTTCAATACTGTGTGTGGAGATCAGTCATTGCTGATAATGCAGCCACCTCTGGGGTGGAAGGAGAGAGCTGTTTAACAGCAACACTACAAACCTAAGGGTATGAAGTGAAGAATACCACAATCAACTGAAACTGCAGGAGGTGGAACGTAATTAACTAAACAGAAATGTGGCTGACACACTGTAGTCAGCGTATCCCCACTCTTATGAAAAGTGCCATTCCTAGTTAGCAAAATGTGGTCAGGAGCTTGGATTTATGTCTCATCTGAAAGATTAATTGGTGCACTGGGGCTGCTTTGAACCAGTGCCATATAAGCAGGACATTCCTAGTTATCTTAAATCATTCTGCAACATTTTACCCCATCACAGTTTAGCCACTCAAACAGATGTCTAATTTTAGCAATATGCACATTAGTCAAATTCAGTCCATTACATGACAGCAGGCTGCGGAACGAGTGAGGAGCACACTCACTAGGCCTGTTGTTTCAGACTGGCCAGAATTCCGTAATGTGACATACAGTTGCAAAGCACAGAGCAGATGCAGCCAAGAATTCACTATTGAGGGAAGAAATGTACACAAGACTGTGCAATGCACTGCTGTTATTGTTCCATGGGAAACGTGGGTATTCTTTATCTCTGCCTCAAGGTAAAGTCAAAACGGGCACCCCAATAAAAAGGCCACCAAGCTGTGGAATAATGCATCTAAAGAGGACTCCATATTTCACAAGACCAGGGTTGAAGTTGGCATAATGACCTCCAATTTAAAGCAGAAAGCTCCCCGAAGCACTTGAATGCATATGCAAACCATCCAGGGGTTCTTATCACCCACCACTGAAATGCAGCTGTCTCTGGGGTGGAATACAGTAGCTGCTTTGTAGAATACAACAATGATCGGGGTGGGGTAACAAGGGAGTCTGGAACCAGAATGAGACTTTTGAAGGGTGTGAAAATAATTACCTATATTGAAATGGCCCAGACACCTGGGTTTACTACTCAATTTTTGCAAAGAGTTCTAGGAGGTCTTTTCTGACCCCAAAGGTGCAGGAGACAGGAGCATACTCTGGTGGGGTAGGCTGGTTTGGCAGACGGCACAGTGGGGCTAGGGTTAAATTCTTATTTCCTGCCTGTATCTGCAAACATAGAAAAGAACTGGAAGGCGAAGACGGAAAGTGAACTGAACAAACAGCTATTTAGTGAAGATTAAAAGGTCAAATTCACTTGTTCCACCATCTGGTGTCTATTTATACCAGCGCTCGGCCTGTGCAGCGCATTCTGTTTCAGCATGCGAAACAAGCAAGGGGTTCAGCTGGCCTGGGATAGGAACCAGGCTGCTTGTGGGAGAGAACCAAGCCACCTGCAGAAAGTCCATTTGATTAGGAGAGCCCAGTTCAGAAACATGCTGGGATCTGAGGGGTTCTGCAGAGGCCGGTCACTGTGTTTTCACAGCCAAAGACAACGTTTGTAGTTGTGTGACTCCTCTTGTCCACTTCCTTTTCTGCCACCTCTGACCCTGCTGGCCTCTGTACTAATGAAGAACGTCGAGGGTGAGATTTAACCTCCCTCTGTTGTTGGATTCCCCTTGGTGGTGTCCCTGCTACTGAGGAAGCAGGGTTAGGGTTAGGAAAAGGGTGGAATCAAGGCTGAGGGGATCAGATCTGATGAGGTAAAAATCTTGTGAGCTGATTCTTGTCTCCTCAAATGGCATTGTGGGATCAGGAGTGTTCTCATGAGATTTCCCCCATCTTGCTCAAAAAACTGCTCTTGAGATTTCACTCACGGCTTTAACTAAAAGGAGACAATGGTCCTTTTCTAGTCCTGGATCTGACCTAGGATTAAATCTGGAGGGGCAAGTTCCAATCAGGGGAGATGAATTTGAATCACTATCAAATTCTCAGGGGAAAGAGAGGAATCCTTCCTTTTCACCCAGTGCATTGGTCCAGCTGCCTGGGCAGATGCAGAAGGATTTGGCCCATGCTGGAATAAAGTGGTAAGTTTCCACTGTTCAATGAAGCCCCCGGTAACTTTCCACTTCCCTAGTAGTGGTTGTGGAGTTGTGATTCTCAGCTCATTGCTACTGTGAGGAAATCAAATTCCATCCATCCCCCCAAAAAGGATAAACAGACCGGGGAATGCATCTGAAAATGCCACTCAGTGACCCTCAGTAGCTGACACACCAGACTTAGGAAGTTAAGTGGTGCCTCAGTTTCCCTCTGGGAAGGTTTCTTAATATGCCTAATGAGGCACTTGAAGATATATGGCTGACGTACAGTGGAAACTTAGATATTAATTATTATTAGGTGGTATGCTCAGGTAGTATTAACAGCTCCTGTTCAGATGAGTAACAAAGCAAACTGCCTGTCCAGCAAGGAACCCAGTTGCCCCATCAGTCACGCCAGCTGCTCTGCAGCTGACCGACAGAAAAGCACAAATGATTAGAGATCATGAGACTGCTACTAGGGTACAGAACAGCACAGGGGACAGGAGATAAGATGAAAGATAAGAATGTAAGTGGTTGCGTTTACTTTGATCACGTCTAAGGATTTCATGTGACTGTGAAAAGAGTCTTGCGAAACGCCTCTCTGCAGACGTATTTATCTGAAGCTGCACAGTCCTCTGAATATCGTCGGGGGTGGGAGGGAGGGTAAAAAACTGAATGAAACTATACACACACATCTGTTGCTGTAGGGTTGTTTCTGTAGGACACGCACCCACTCAGTCTGATTTTTTATGATCGGGTTATTTTTGTAGGACACCCTCCCTGCAATCTGATGTGTTATTGTAGGGCCTGCCCTCTGATTTGCTAGTGGAGGGTCACTTTTTAAACCAAACATCCTAACTGGCCATGATTTTTCTCCTTAGAAGACAGCATTTATTGGAGGGGAAGTAAGCACAGGGCATTTTCTGTATGCAAACGGACAACAGAGAGAAAACAGGTGGTTGGTTTTTAGGACTGATGAGCTCTGAAAAGGACCTTTAAAAGCCCTCCCCAGCAGTAAGCAATGATTTGATCCAAGATTTAGTGTGGAATTAGTTCCCCAAGCACTTGTTCCTTCTGCTGCAAAGCCCAACTCACTCCCTGCTGGCTGTTGGTGCATTCATTGGTCGGAGCTCGCAGCATCAGCTCCTGTTCCATAACGATAAGGGCGAGCGGGAACCAGGACGTTCCAGCCCTCCCGGGAATCCCTGGCGGGTGGGGAGCAGGGCAGCCTCCTCAATGTTTACCAAAGTGCCTGGGAGCTCTTGGGGCTTCTGCCAGGTCCTTGGCTCCTGCCCCTCATGCAACACCACTGACAGCCGTTTGATGGCCGGGCCAGGAATTTCCTAGCACAAAGCCAGGCTGCATCCAAAGTAAGTTGTGGGCAGAACGGGGGCAGGAGGCAAAATGAACCCTGGCCAGTCCCCCTGTTTTCTGCCCTGCTCAGATTCCTCTTGGTCCTCTTTCTTCTCTGGCTCCTCTCCTCCCTCTTTCCCCTTTTCCTTTCCTCCTCTACCCCCTCACTTCCTTTCCTTCATCTCTTTTGAGTCTTTTCTTTCCCCCTCCTCCTCAGCTGTCTCTCCTCCCTCCTTTCCTACTCTCTCTCTCTCTTCCTCCCACTCTCCTTTCCTGCCCTCCTCACTGAATGCTTAAGGCATTGGGGATGCTCCAATGTTCTTATCCTTTGTTCAGAGTGTGCTCTGCATACACGCCCCCCTTTCGTAACCCGACTAAGTGCTCGAGGGAAGATGGCTCAGGGTCAGTACAGCAGGGCCTGGAATCCAACCTACTTTCCTTCTCCTTTCGGAGGACAGCATGTCACTTATCACGGTCCTTTCCTGATCAGCTGACCCGCTGCCCATCACTGCGAGATCAGCAAATGTCATTATCCCCATTTTACAAATGGGCAAACTGAGGCACAGAAGGGTTAAAGTGATTTGGCCAAGTTGACACAGCTTGATAGCAACAGAGCTAGGAATAGAACCCAGGCACTCTGACTCCAAAGTTCCTCGCTCTCACTACAAGAACACACTCCATCCCAGTAGAACAACCCAGGAATCCTGATGCCTCGTCCCATCTTCTAACCTGCTAGACACACCAGATCGGAGAGATGAAGCAATGTCTGTTCTCTGACAGAGCTTTGGACAGGAGCACGGCCACGTTTGTTTAGTCTTTTGCCATCACTTTAATTATTACAGGCTAGGCTGTTTTCTCAGCGTGTGGGGGTTACGCACAGATCCTTAGGCCTGAGACACAGAAGAATAACAATGATCTCTAACACTGTGCCTTTCATACCAAAGGGCTTTATAATCAACAGTCACTTTGCCAGCAGCCACCTCTGGGGTCAGCTGTGGCAGCTGTTTGACATTACGCTGCAGTTCAGGAAAGCAAGCGGAGAAGATTCCCACATCGGGTGAGGATGTATTGGCCCCCGCTGGATTATGCCTCTTAAGCTCCTTGCTCATCCTAGTCCTGGACCTCATGAACCCAGCATTCAGGCTGCCAAAGTTATCCCCCTTCCACGTGCAAGATAAACTCCAACCAGGTGCCCTGGAGCAGAGAGGCTAATGTGTTGATATGCTCAGCTACCCACTTCTCTTGCTTTTCGCTTTCCTTCAGGGCTGCAGTGAAAAGCAGCCAGAGCAGCCCACGTTAACTGACCCTTCAGAGATGGCCCCCAGGGAGCAGCAATCAGATAAGGAGGGCTGGCTCCTTTCGTCAAGGGATTCATTGAATTATACTGTGCAAACTGTGAAGAATCCTGGCGTAGGCCGGGAGAAAAGGCGCTGACACAAGGCGATCTTAGCTCCATCTCAGTCACATCTGGAGCCATCTGCTGTCCCAGCCAGAGAGCACAGTCTGGCAGAGAGGGAGCAAAGCAAATATCCGTTCCCTCCTCGGAGAGCTGCGACTGTCCACCTGCCCCAGATGGAAGCCCAGGGTGACATTTTCAAAGCCACCGAGGGGTTCAGACATCTAGTTCCCATTGGAATCAGCAGGAACCGTGCAGCTCATTCCCCCAGGAGACTTTGGAAATTTCACCCTGAGACTTTATGGGATGCAGAAAATTCATCTGAGCTGGAATAGCCACTTGGTAGATGGGATCTGCCAGAAGCACCTCTACCAGTAAGATCTGGTTGGGTTTGCTCACCTGCAAGGTTACTTTGAGGGTTAGTTTGCCTGTGTTTAAGGCTGTGCCCTGCTTGTCTGCAATAGATGGGACTTTGACTAACCTGATGCAGTACAGCCTTGCTCTGCAAACTGGGGAACAAAGGAACCAGATTGTAACAGGCCCAAAGGAGTTCTAGTGCAGACCCCAACTGTATGGAAGAAACGCTACAGTCAAGGGTAGATCTTATGACTTGCTCAGAGCTGCTATTTTATTGTGAGTCTTGTGATATTTGGTGCTTTTTCTTCAAGCCCCAGCTGCCGGAGTCAGGGGATACCAAGAGTGTCCCAGTTTTCTTTGACAAGAACGAAGGAAAAGTCTAGCCCTCGTGGCTACGGAGAAAAGCTTGAAGACATGACCCCACTGCACCCTGAGAGTTCAGAGACCAGATGGCAAAAAAAAAGGACCCAACATTTATTACTGTTTGAAATGTCGTGATTTTCAAGATCAAACTCATGATTGTGGAATGCTTGGGGTTGGCAACACTGCTAACAGCCAAAGCCCTTGCTCCTACCAAGCCGGGTGAGGTCACACTCAAGTGAACGGAGCACGCTGGTCAGGAGTCAAAGACACCACCGTTTTCAAATACACCCACTGCTTTGGGTGCCAAACTCCACACCCCTTGCACCTGACTTTCTGAGGCCCCATCAAAGTCAGCAGCAATTGTGGGTGCCCAACATCTGTAATAATTAGGCCCTAGTCCTTTCCATGCCTCAGTTTCCTCAACTGTTAAAAAAAAGTCTTATGGTACTAATGATGTTCACCCACCTTTGTAAAGTGCTGGGCGGGGGGTGTCTCTGGAGGAGACCTGCAGAGCATTGTGGACCTAGCACAGGTATTTGCATTTATCAGTGTAGAATCTAGGTACCGTTCATCCCTGCTAATGCCCTCTTGCGAAGGTCCGAGCGCCTCCCAAGAGTTGCTGAGTGCTCCCAAGGCCTGTTGAGCAAAGAGTGCTTAGTGCTGCTCAGCACCTCTCAGGAACAAGCCCCGAGGTACAACAACAAATGTCCACTGGGCTAATCTGATTCAGAGAAGTGATGAGAAACAGAAAGCCTTAGGGCCCAGTTCTGCTGTCACCTTCCCCACTGATGTCAGCACAGTTATTCCTGATTTACACCAGTGTAAAGAGGGAGCAGAATCAGACCCTTGCTGTCCGAGTTAGGCTAACAGCTGAGCTACTTGAGGAAGGATGGAGCGAATGGAATGAATAAAAACAAATCACTGATAGAACTTCCTTAATAGCAGCATAAAATTGATTATAACTTACATTGCTCCGACTCTCCCGTTTCCTCTTATGTATATCCAATGCCTGATCTGTCACAGATTATGTAAGAAAATAGCTTGCACTATAAACAATGCTTTCGACCTTTAATAAATATTTAGTAATTAAAGTGTTGTTACGGGAAGAAAAATAACTATGTAAATATGGTCCCTTCTGTCTCAACTTGTTTGCTCCCTGTGCATCTTCCAGTCAGATGTGCTGCTCTCACTGACGCAAACAAGTTTGCATTCCCACCAGCTCAACAAAGCCAGGTCAGCTATGGGAGCATGAGCTGGATTCTGATCTGCCTCCTGGACTGCCAGCTGAGTTTCAGCTGCAGAACTCTTGTTGCTGATCACGCAAAAAGCCAAAACAGGCCAGAGGAGTTGGACCATTTTGAATAACCACCCTGGCATGTGTAAACTCACCACTAGAACTGATTGGGATTTTTTTTCACATGTTGATTTTTCGATTTTTTTTTCAGCCAGAAAAAAAAAATATTGACCTCTTTTCATCCTCCCCCGCAAAATAAGCACTTTGAAAATGATATTTCCCTCCCCTTCCCCATCTGGGATTAGGTAGAGAAATCAAGGTGGGGCAGAATGGGGAACTGAATGAAGATTAGTGGGGTATGCTCTGCCGCAGATGCTCCTCCGAGTTACATCACTAAATCCTGAAGAACTCCCCTAAAATCAATTCAATCTTGCTTTTGTGAAAGATGATGAGCCAGAATCCAACCTCAGTTGCAGCCTGGTAACTTTCAATAGCGGATCGGAACAGAGCCCCCCTCTATCCTTTTACACACTGTCCTGGGATCTCTTGGCTGATCAGCAGCCTGTTTACATGGCCTTCTGGTGCATCACATTCCTTTAAACCACAGTACCTGGCTCCTAGATTTGTCCCATAGCTACATCCTTGGCATGTCAGCATCCCATCGATTCTAATTGCAGCTCAGCGGCCGTGATGCCATTGAGAGCTGCCCAGTGCGAGATCGCTCACATAAACTGAGCGAGATCAATTATTTGGTCAGAGGTTTGTTGATTTCATCAGTGTGTCCGTAGACAGCTATGAGCAACTTCAATAACCAGCTGGGGACAAATCCTGAAAACCCTACTGCTGTTTTCAAGGCACTTGGTGCCCATTTGTTTGCAATGGGTCCAAAACCTCAGGTTCTTGCATTCCGAACTCTCACTGACTGTCTGATGAAGAACTGAGTAAACCAGTTAGGACCTTAGGATTTGGGTCACAATGTTGCACCTAACAGGACTTGATCTACTGCTCTTTTGAGTGCCAGCTCTTTGGGGCAGGGACTTCATCTCTACAGCTCTGAGCACCATACTGGTATTATATAAACAACAACATACACGGGCAAAACTGGGGTGTTACTGAGCACGCCAAAGTCCCACTGAAGTCAGTGGGAGTTGAAATGCTCAGCCCTTCTCAGGATCAGGCCCATGCATGTTGGAACAATCTGTATAGTGAGGGTGCTGAAAGCCATTGAACTCAACTGTAAACCCTGGGAAGGATGGAAACCACTTGTATCAGTCTGGCCTTCAGTGCAGCATACACGCCACAAAAACAATGGCAAATATCCTGCCACCTGCTTGTGCAGGTAATATACTGAGTGCTGTGGGTTCCACTCAGGGCCACTGCTGGCTGGGGTATATTTGCCTCTTGAGGCATGGTCTCCATTCCCCCTACACTTGGGCAAGCCATGTCCCTCTGTGTGCTTCAGTTTCCCCATCTGTAATAAAGGGAAGAGTGATACTGCCTCCCTTGCAAAAAACCCTGTGAGACCTACAGATAAAAAAAGCACTATAAGACCGAGGGACTGCTGTTATAATTACACTAATGAAAGTTATACAGGGATTTACTGGGGTAGGTTTTGTTCCGCTATCTAAATGTGCCATGTGCCCCTGGACAAGAGCAGGTGGATTTCATGCTTACACTTGTACCACTGCTTCTGATGCATCTGATGGCTGGGAAGGTGGGGGGAAGTTGGGTCTGGGCAGGCACTATAGACCAAGGATTTTAGAAGTGACAGCACTGGAGACACTTGTCTGTCCATAGAGCAGGCTTGGCAGGGCGTGCACCTTGCCAGAGAACATCAGTCCTGAGCCGGAGGATGGGAAGGGAGATCAGCCTCTCCCTTTAGACTGAACACAGGGACCAATCGGTGCCATTGGTATGATGCTATGGACACGTGAGACCTGGCTTACCTCTTCTACCATGGAAGAGAGAACGTTTCCTAGGGCAGGAGCATGGAGAAGAGTCTGTTTGCCTCGTGGTATGAGTGTGTTCATGTGCAGAGAAGGGCTGTGCTAACTGATAGCAGGTGGCTAACCCCAAGCACGCTGGTGCATTGTTCAGCTGCGGTTTGCATTACTCACTGTGCTGAAGCTCCAAGAGGGAATTCAGTTAATCCCCTTGCTTTGCAGCAGAGCACTTTCCCTATCTATCCAAGGGACAGATATTACCCCCTTCTGCCCTCTCCCCTCCCCTCCAGACTCTCCCCTCAGAACCAGGGGGAAAAGTAGCACTTTCTCCTTGGTGAGATGCAGGCCTAGGCACAAATCAATCCATCGACCAGACACACTTCCTTCACCTCCTGCCACAACAGCGTGTCCTGCTTCCCCAGCTAGCTCTGTAGCAAAGTGAAAGGCACTAGTCCATAGCTAGTGACAATGCTGTTACAGGTAAGGCTGAGAGCAAATCCATCTACTCCGAACAGTCTCCATAGTTTTCCTTTCAGGCTGAACCTGCACCATTTCACAGCTCAAGAGTGCAAGAAAGCTTCATCAAAACCCAGGCAGCTATCGTTGAGTGACTCAGATAGGGAAAATACTATTAGTCTGGTTAAACCACCCCAAATCACTGAGTATGTGTGAGTGAATGAGAGAGAAAAAATGCACAAACAGAGCTTAACAATAGCTGAAATGCATCACACTGAGGGATATGCAAGGGATCATGCTCATTTCAGGTCTGAAAGCCCATCTTACAGATGCTGTAGGTCAACTGGGTACAACCAGGGCTGGGCATGGTTGGCAGGGGACTGCACACTTGGTGATTCCCTGTTCTGTTCATTCCCTCTGGGGCATCTAGCACGGGCCACTGTCAGAGACAGGATCCTGGGCTAGATGGACCTTTGGTCTGACCCACTCTGGCTGTTCTTATGTCCACCTTCAAGAATCATCCCTTTCATTTTACATCTGTCACAAACTCACACTTCAGGGACAGGATCATTAGGAACATGAGTTAACTAGGCTTATGTTAAAAGCACAGAGAATTGAATGGAGAACAATACACTTGTTTGGAGCGGGGGAGGACCATGCTATAGGCTCTCATAGAAATAGATCCCTGCTGCAAAATGCGGCCAGGTGGGACCAACCCTCTACAGAAAGGCACTGGGGTTGTTAGACCGATTTCTGTAGCAGCCCGTTGCTTGTCCGGTGATGGGATGTTTCCATACAGGTAAGTGTCACAGCCGGGCCTGGGAGCCAGGGCACTGGCCATGTTTAAAACGCCTGCAGTCACCAGAAGGGGAATTCAGGTCTCTCCCTCTTCAGGGTCTCTGGAGAGGATCCAGTTTTTGCAAAGGAAGCTGGTGGACAATCACCTGCAGCTCCCACCCGGCTCACCCCCGAGCTCCGGGGATTTCTTCTCCGGGGATTGACGTGCGGAGACAGGACCGAGAAGCCTCGGACCCTTGCGGGGAGCGGCCGGACCGCAGCGCTCACCCCGGGGCTCGGGTCCGGAGCGGAGACACCAGGTCTCCTCGGAGCTCCACTCCCTCCAGGGGGAGCCAATAAGCCGTGAAGTCAGCGCGACCCCAGCGGGGCTCACCCGCGGATCTCTGCTTGGGGGGGCTCCCCCAGGGACCAGATGCTCGGGGCAAGGGGCTGGGTGCGGCCCCCTCTCGTTCCCACGGGTGTCCCAGGGGTCCCACGCGTGGAGGGTGGAGAGGGACCTGCCAGGCGCTGGGAAGGGGAAGAAGCATCTTCTTACCTGCAGCTCTTCTCCGTAGAACCGGACCATGGACGCGTCCGCCACCAGCAGCGTCTCCACGTAGCGGGCCTCGGACACGAAGCGCTTGGCTCGGCGGCTGGTCCCCTCGGGCCGCTCGCTCCCTCCTCCGCCGGCGGCGCCCCGCCAGGGCTCGGGCGGCCCGGGCGCCCGCGGCCCTATCCGCTGGAGCCGATGGGGCTGGACCAGGGGCTGGCCGCCGCCGCGGCCCGCGGGCCGGAGCAGGTACTCGGCCCCGTCCAGCAAGAAGGAGCCGCGGATGCCCTCGCATAGGCTGACGGCGGCCAGCGAGCCGGGCTGCGCGTTGACGGTGCCGGAATAGAAGCATCGCCGCAGCCCCGCCGCGCCCTGCTCCGCCCGCCGCCCGCCCGCGCCCAGGCGCTGGATCCGCAGCCCCGGCGCCAGGAAGCGGGCGTCGGGCGCCAGCCGCAGCTCGAAGTCCCGGCCGAAGGCGGAGAGGCGGACGGAGACCAGCTCCCCGCCCCGGCGCTCCGGCATCCGCACCGGCACCACCTCCTGGGAGTCCCCGGGCTGGCGGGGCAGCGCCCGGGCCGCGCCCAGGAGCAGCAGCAGGGCGAAGGCAGGTGCCAGCCTGCGGGGCCCGGGCAGCTCCTGACGGCGACGGGCCATGGGTGTCCCGGGCGTGGAGCCGGCGCAGTGGGACCAGGGACCCGACTTGAGCGCGCCCGCGGCCGGGCAGGGAAGGGCCGGGCCGGCTCCGACGTGGGAAGTGGAACCAGATGCAGCGGAGGAACTAGGGATTAAGGCGGCTGGGTTAATTAGCAGTGAGAGAGCCGGAGAAAGCTCCGCGTCCCTCCAGAGCCCGGATCGGGAGCTCCCTGCACCCCGGCAAGCTGCTGGGGCAAGGGGCAGAGCCGGAGCGGGCTCCTTGCTTCCCTCCTGGCTCCCCCGGAGCAGCCCCTCCAAAGCCTTTGCAGCCCCGAAGCGGGCGGCCGCCTCCTCGGTATTTATACTTTCTTCCCCCTCGTTTGACATAAGAGGGTTATTTTTGCTCTCGCCCTCGCCCTGGTCCCCCTCCCCTGGGACCCCGCGCAGCGGGAGGAGGAGAAGGGAAAAAGGGGGGGAAAAAAGTAGTTTTGGATGGAAGTGGAGCCAATCAGGAGCCAGAAGGACCCGCCTCTCCTGTTTAAGTGTCAACTCCAGCATCCCCCCCCCCCACCTTTTACTCGCTCCGGATTAACTCCTTCGGCCCAGCCTCTGCCGAGATCAGAGAGCCCGCTCTCCCAGGGGAGTCGGTCCTGATTTATACGGGGATCCTCCCCGCTTTACACCAGTTTCGCCCCCCCACCCCGGATCCCAGAGGAGTTGCTCCAGATCGCCAGGGCAGAGTCAGACCCTTGGGGGCCTCAATCGGCAGCCGCCCCCCGCTCCCAGGGAGACCCGCCGAGAGCAGAATCAGCCCCTTTCCCTTTCGGACAACATCGTTGGCAGGGCTGAAGGCAAACCTGCTGCAGCAAGTTTCCCCCCCTCCCACACACACACACATACACCCATCAGTCAGCGCCAAGACACCCCGCGGGCCAGAAGCAAACGCTGTCACGCAGGGCGTGCGGTCTCGGAACAGAACATCCCACGAGCAGCTGGAGCCGGAGCGTTTGAAGGAAGCTGTTTCCCTAAAGCCCAACGAAAGTGCCCGGCTTTATGGGCTGGCTGCTAACGCGGAGCCCTGGTGTGTGCCTAGGAGAATCAAACAGGGTGACCAGAGAGCAAGTGTGAAAAATCAGGACGGGAGTGGGGGGTAATAGGAGCCTCTATAAGAAAAAGACCCCAAAATCGGGACTGTCCCTTTAAAATCGGGACACCTGGTCACCCTAGAAATGACCCAAACAACATTGCTCCTTCCCCACTTCTCTTCTGTGGTGCCTGCCCCGAGCGGGGGTGTTCCTGAAAGGACCCCATCTCATGGTTTGGAGAAATAGAAATCGCAGCTAGTCCGCTGCCTGAGTGTCTTCCCAGGGAGTGGGCTTCCTAGAGCTGGATGCTGCAGAGTTAGGTAGTCACCCGGCAGGTGATCAGCAAGGAGAATGCAGAGCACAACTCCACCAGAAAGCAGCTGTTCCTGGCTGGGAAAGTTCTTAGAACCAGGGAGCAGCTGGTGTGAAGGTGACAGATTGTTTCTTTCCCTCTAAGTCCCCTTTCCCACTTCGCCCCAGAGAGCCCAAAGCTTTGCATTTCTCCTCAGACCCTATTAAAAATCCTATGGAACATCGTCCCTGGTGCTCCTTCTGCAGCCAACCCTATTGGCAATAGGCCGACTTTTGCCAAGTGCTCTCTTCCTTCTCATCAGCCCCAGAGGAGTTGCAGGTGCTCAGGGTTGGGCCTAAACTTCCTTTCCCCTCCAGCCTGTGAAACCCCAGAGATCAGCCAATGCGACCTGTGTTTTAAAGTGTAACCCTTAAAATATCTGAAAGGCTAACACAGCATTCTGAAGCTCTAGATACCAGGAAAATCAAGTTTTATGGAAAAGGCTTGGGGGGTGGGGTTTCAGGATCATGGTTTACAGGCTATTTTCCCTACACAAATGTCTTGGAGTGAGAAGTATTTACATCTGTCCCTCTCTCTGATGGTCTCTATTTAAAAACCAAGTCTCTACCTATATAGTAAACACACAGCAGTGTCTCTAAATAGAGTGCTACCCAGGGGCCAAGTTTCTAATTACTGCTTGTCTTTTTAAAGGGAGGTTTTGCAACTGTAAAAACAATAAGGTGGGGAGCCTTTTGTGACCTCTCTCTCAGTATCAAATGTACTCAGTTCACAAATAATGGTCTCCCCCACCCTCCCCGTCCCCCAGCTCACTATGGGATCTGAAAGTCAAGCTGGGTCCTCTCTCACCCACCCATCAGCACCTACAATAAGGAGGCTGCTGCTGGATCTTAACTGCTAATCCTGTTGCTTATGACACAGGAGCTAGAAAGGACTCCAGTGCACTCTCTCTGTGCTTTGGAGGGGACAGAGGACTAAGACATCCTGTATATTTATTTTGAAATTAAAGCCTGCAGGTGCAGATGGCTGGGTGGTATTAGAAGAGGACATTTTTACACAGTGATTTTTCTGGAAGAATGTCACTGTCAGAATCCCTCCACATTGCAATTTTTTGAGTTACTTTAAGAAAAATTCATAATCGTGACATGGCCCTTCTGTCATGTTTTTCATCCAAGAACCTCAGCACACTGATAATCTGTGGCTATTAGTCGTGCTGGATAAGAAATGGTGTCCTTAACCTCTGTCAGAGGGTGGTGATGGATGGCAGGAGAGAGATCACTTGATCTTTACCTGTTAGGTTCACTCACTCTGGGGCACCTGGCACTGGCCACTCTCAGTAGACAGGATACTGGGCTGGATGGACCTTTGGTCTGATCAAGTACGGCCATTCTTATGTTTTTATAACTAAAGCCTCACAAGCCCCGTTCTGTGAGTTTGATATTATCATCCCCATTTTAAAGAAACTGAGGCACAGAAAGGTGACATCTGCCAGGGTCACACAGAGAGTCAATGAATAGAACCCAGGAGTCCTGACACACTCTTACTTTAAGGATAGGCCATCCTTCTTGTCAACTCTCACCGCCCAAGAATACGTCCATATAATGTGAGTAGAAACAAGTTTGACTAGGGTTTGGTAGAAGAGAATCTGGTGATAATAGGATATAAATTATAACCCCCAGCAAGCTTGACTATGGCAGTAATATTTTTACAAGGCACAGGGGACACATCTTTCCAATATGATGCAGCTCATTTTTTATCCTTCCCTTTCATAGCCGTGCATTTGACTCCTGAGGACACCTTTATAGCTTAGAATTTAGGCAGCCCTGGTTTTCATTAGTGGTTTTGTCTGCACACAGTAGCTCATAGTTTCTTGTGGCTGATAGAAGTCTCCCAGGACTTGTTAAAGTGAATTCTAAGGAGTGCTTTGGGATAACAGAACCAAACCTGGTTTTCACCTCCGGCTTCAGGCATTGTCCTTTCGCAGATCTGAGGAGCAGATGGAAAACAGAACCTACTGACTTCTCTGGAGTATTCGTTTCTCTTTGTAACCCTTTCAGATCCACTTTACAAACCACCAACAGAAGCTAGAAGTTTATGGTTCAATACCAGTGTCACTGAAGTCAGTGGTAAAGCTCCCTTTGATTTCAATGGGAGCAGGACTGGGACCTTAATTTCCATGTGAGGGGTTGAGCATATAAAAGCATCTACTTAATAATCAATGTGAGTTCAAAGCTCCTTTGATCAAACTGTTTGCAAACTCTTTCCCCTTCCCGTCTCCAAACACCTGAATCTATCACTGCACTGAGCCAGGAGACTAAGAAACAGAAACCTCAGAGAAGCCACCTGATTTGGAGGATTACTTCTTTTTTGCAGCACTGACACAGAGTGGCATCTTTTTTTCGGTGACTTCCCTGTTTAATGTGTACTCAGTCCTCTGCCTTCCCTGTGCTGTCTATGACAACATCTTAGATAAAGTACATACAGTTCTACCACTCCAAACACAACCACTAGATGTCAGCGCTGTTTTATGCTCTCTTGCTAGTGTAGATCATGAACTCCCAGCAAGGGGGTAATGGTCAGTGTCAGAGTGTGCTCTCACCTCACAGACTGTTATAAAACGGGTTGAGAGGTGGCGTTTAGTCAACTGAATTCAGTATCTAGCTATCCATTCATCCAGTGTTAGACAAAGATCAGCTGCTTGTACTCCAGGTTAAATTACCTTCACACAGTGAAATCACTCTGATTTGACTACGACTTGAAAGTGTGTTTTCTACTGAATTCTCAGCTGGCTAAGCCTAGCTCCTGCTATTCCACCCCTGTGACTGTGTCATTTTCCATAAAAGAACTAGCAATGGTCAACCTCAGGAAACAACTTTTCCCATACAGGAGAACAATTTGAACAGGCCTTACACTGCAAATATTGGCTCAAGATGCAGCAAGGCATCCGGAGTCACCAGAGGTTGTGGGTGTTGAATGGGGAGTTTTCATTCATGCCTGTAGCTGAGGGTGAAGTGTGCAAATGAAAAAAAAGACAGTGAATTATTTGTGTACACAGGGCCTGACCCTGAGTTCACTTGCATGGTATGAACGTAGAGGAACTCAGCTGAAACTGTCAGAGTAACTGAGAACAGAATTCGGCCCAGCCTATGTAAATACTGTATCTCCTGAGGTTGATTAGTTTTTCTTTTAGACAAAACCCAGGGGATAGGAACACATCTCTTTAGGAAAAGATCTATGGACAGGATTTGTTTCTTGACAGATTATTTTCTACTGTGCTCAGTGAAAAACTTCTTGACCATAAAGATGTGAAACTACAATTCAGGCAAATGTTGATAGCTTAGAATTTTCTTTAGCTAACTTGTGAAAAAGAATTGTGATCCTGATAAGCAACTGTACTGCTCAACATCAGACCCTTATAAATGGGTGAGTGCATCAAACACCCATATATATCATTGTATGATATCAATATCCAGTAAGTGTATTAAATACTCAGTCATGTAAATTAGGCCACCAGAGGTCACCCTTGATTTATAAGTGCTGTTAATTTAGAATATAAATACATAACTCCCTGCAGTATTATGCAAAGAATCATTCAGATTTCTCCTCACAATAATGTTTTACTCCATTTATATATAAGACCGTTTAGGGCGTTAATTTTTGTTTTGGTTTGTTTTTAAAAACAGATTTCTAGTGAATTACAGAACTAAGGAGGATATGATCTGCCTCCAGAGGGCAGTCTTGACTGACTGTGGTTTCAAATTATTTTCCACACTGACAGTCGGGTCAGTGGTACCCTCACACACAAGTGTACTAGTGTGCTTTAAGGAGAACAGGTTTAAAACTTTCCAAAAATACTAACTAATCAATAGCCCTGTCACTCCAGCTCAATTAGTCATTTACAAGGAAACATGCTAAGAAAATGTATGACTAGGATCTTGCAGCTTAGGCACCTCTGCGACCTTTGGCAAGTCAGTTTAATTGCTCTGTGCCTTAGTTTCCCCTCTGAACTGAGGATGATGCTCCTTTCTGCCTCTTGTTGTCTGGCTTGCCTATTTAGACATAATACAATGAGGTTATTTGTATTAATGCAGTTCCTCCCACAGTGGTGTTGCATTGCTGAGGTTGCCTCCCCTGGGCCCTGAGATCCTCTCCATTCAGCCCAAAGTTGCAGGCAGAAGGCGGCCAGGCAGTAGGGCAATAGCAGAACCCAGACTCCAGCATGAACTTCCCCAGCTGGGATAGATTCTTGTGTGGGGCTTTTGCCGAGCCGCTGGGGCAGGGAGGTACTGCTCCCAGGCATGCAAGTTTGAAATGGTACAACGAGGGCACCAGTGAGTGAAACCCTGCAGAGCTGGATGAGGGAATCCGACTCGCTAGGGAAACCCAAGAGCTGATGTAATCGCTCAGGGCACGGGGGGCTACTCACCCCACAGCAGCAGCTAGACTCCAGCAGCAATGTCCCGGGTTCCCACGCTGCAGTTCCAGAGGTGGCAGAACAAATCTAAGGTCATAGTCCCAGGGCAGAGGGCCCTCACATGCTTTCCTTCCTCTCCTCTAGTCTTTTGTTTTCTCTAATTTATTTCCCCCTCTTCGTGAGGCAGAAACCCACCTCTGTTTACTGCCATGGGGCAGATTCTCCCCACACTGCCCCATTTCACCTCAGAGCATCTCTCTTGTCTCCTACTGATCTTTCCTTTACCTCCTGGCCTCTCTGCAGCAGTTCAAGTAGGTGCCAACAGGAGGGGGCGTTCTGCTTCTTTCCACTTCCCCATGCTCTGGGAGCGCAGCACAATACAAAATGGAGCACGTTGTTTAGCATCAGTAGGTAAAACACCATTTAAGAGTCCATTCAGGTGAAGTGGCCCCTACCTGGATGTTCTCAGAGCCCTGCAGAAATCAGACTTCCTGCCTGTTGGGAACTACAGCATGGGGGCAGGGAATGCCACTTGAAAAATAAACTGATTTGTTCATCCATACAGAGGGGACCCAGAAGGGCAGAGACCTGTGGAGCAATAGAAGAAATTCCTATTTTCCCCCCCACAAAACAGTTGCTTAGCAGGATGGCACACTCATAGGGAACTGGCTGTCCTAAGGACTTCGGTACACCAGGGAATTCTGACATTGCCGTAGTTTCACTAGCGCAAACCCCTCATTGTAGATGTGCGGCACTCTGTAAAAAAAAAGTGACTTGCATTAGTGAATTTTACCCCACTTTTTACACCAGCATGATGCAATTACACTAGGGGTTTGCACTAGTGCAGCTACAAGCATGCAAAGCACCCCAGCATAGATGTATACATACCATTTGGGGCTCAAGTTTAAGCTACTCTTTGGTAAGAATGACTTTTTAACTAGGAATAAGACTTGTCCTGTGGGGGGTGTTCAGTAGAGGATGAGGCCCCTGTACATTTACACTCTACTCTGGCTCCTAATCGGTTGGCACTGATTTGTTTAGACAAATGTGTAACTCTTCCAGGCCAACCCCATGTATATCTGCAGCTTTCGCATACATAAAATAGACAGATGGGCATCAGTGTATTTATAGGCCTCCCACTTCCCTGCATCACCCTAGTATCTGAGCGCCTTACAATCGTCTGTGCATTTACACACCCTCAAGAGCAGAACAGTGGTTCATTCCAGCCAGCCTTCCCCACAGAGCAGCCCACCAGCTCGGTTTGATTCATCCTTTTTCCCCAGAGACAGGACACTGCTTCATGATCAGGTGGTCAGGACAGAGCTCCTGGCTTAGGCAGCGGGGAGAGCTCAGTTTGTCCTAGTGGGCTGCAGTCCAGTTTCCGATGCAGCCAACATGACAAGTGGGGTAAGAAAGCCAGAATTTCCTGTTAGAACCTTTCCACTCTATCTTTGGCTTTGAGCGCTCTACCAGGCTATTTTAAACTAGCTCTCTTTTTGAACTGCAGCATCTGGGAGATAATTGGGGTTTTCCACACCCCCCCCCTCATTTGATTTTACAAAGTGGCTTCAGAATGTAAAAAAAACCCACAAAAATCTCTCTGCCTTTGGCAACACACCAATGGGATCAGAGAGAGAGTTGGAAGAGGGGCTAAGGAGGAAGCATTTGGATGCAGAGAAGATTTAAAATTGCACATTAGGTTGGGATTTTGAGTTTTAAAATCAAGGCAAGGATTCATGTTTGGATCCAGTGCTGCCTAGATCTCACTAGCTAATCTTGGGAGATTTTAGTATCACTCAAACCAGATCTGGAAAAACCAGCTCCTTCTGTATCTGACTACTGTCTATCCGCTCCCACTTACAACCTACAATTCAGGGCTGATTTCCATCAAAGAGAAGGGAATTACTGGAGCGTAAAGCAGCAAAATCCAGCCCCAAGTGCCTTGAGAGAGACTTACAGTGCAATCCAACCAGTGCACCTTTCCCCTGTTTCTTGTCTTGGTTGATTCAGAGATGCACACACAAAGGACATCATGATGTTTGCAGTTTACATAACAGCCAAGAGATCCCATTCAGATTTCTCTTTACTGCATCTTTAAAGGTAATAGAATCTCTCTGCTAGTGGCGGGTGAGACACCAGGGACCATTCTGTGTCAGAGGTCAGATGCAGAACAGTAGAAAGAGAATCACTGCATGTTCTCTTTGACTTGAAGTCAAACAAGAAAGAAAGAACAAAGATAGTCTGAAATAAAAATTCCACCTGTGACCCTATGAGCCCCTCGGTGCCAATGGGCCATTGTTCTATAATGCCATGAGGCCTGACACTCATTACACATAGCACCCTTAGGAGTTTTCTATAAAGAGCATCATGTGAAGTAACAAATGAAAGCTGGTGACAGCCGTTATGAATGTTGTTGCATAATATATGTACTGCTGGGGGGATAAAAAGTTATGCACATGTGCTGGAAATACAGTCCTGAAATATGTTTTGGGGCAGGCTTGATAAACAAGTTTGTTCTAGACAAAGGGATGTTGATTTGCCTGTGTCTAGAATATAAACTGAGCCTGGGGGCACCTGAGACAAATGGGAGATAAAGCCCATTTATGAAGAGAATGAGGAAACAGCATGGTGTTAGACACCCCACAATCTGAACCCCAGGGGTCATCTTGACATTTGAGACAAAGACAATGAACACTGGGGGATGACTATAAGGAGAAGCAAAAGGGCTTCTTAACTATCCCTGAAAGATCAGCACTCTTTGCATCTATGAATGGCCTCTACTACCACAAGAAAAGCATGTGTTCCCATCAGAGCCAAATACCTTGAAATAGACCAATGGCAGAGATTTGGAAATCTGCAAACAAGAGGACTGGATTGGAATCAGAAGAGGTGGGTTCTACTCCCAGCAAGACAGCTCCCCACAGCATTTCACTCTCCAGCCCCCTCACTTGAAATGTCTACCTTTGCTGCTGGGGACCACCACCCCTAAACCAACCCCTTGCTTCTAGGCTTGGCTTGCACAGACTATGCTGGTTCTTCCCCTCTCTCCTCAGCAGAAGCCTGCCCACAGTTTAGCAGGGTCTCCCAGTCCTCCATACAACTATCCACAGCACTCATCACCAGCTGCTTACAGGTACTGCTCTCCAAGTTTCCTGCAGATTTTCCCCTCTGTCAGCTCTCTGCTGCTCCATTCATTTCTCCTGCAGTCTCAGAAAGCTCCCTTCTGAACTCTTCCTCACTTTAACTCTAGCTCAGGCCCTTTATATAGGCCCTGTGCCTTCTCTTAAGCCCATTTGGGAGGCAGCTGACCAGTCACAGGTGCCCTGGACAGCATTCTCTCTTAAAGGGCCCATTGTGCCATTGGTGGAAAAGGGCTCACTGTTTTTTACAAGCCACTCCTGTCTCAGACCTGACAAACTTGCTACACCTAATACACCACTTTCATGGTACTTATCCATGAAGGGTAGCATGTCAGGGCTCTCCTGAAAGCCTGTAACTTATCAATACTCATAATCATTGTGAGATGAGCTTAGGGGTAATATTTAGGGAATAACGTAACTATACCTAGAACTATGCTTTGTGGTCTTGGAGTAAAAGCTAGTCACCAGGGAATAATGTGTCTTGGTGAGGGTCCATTCCAGGGAGAGGGAGTTGTCTCAATTGTCTACCCTTGCCCCATCCCAAAACAGTCAATGGAAAACCGTCAAAGATAACTGCAAACAATCAAACCCACTTGGAGGTAAATAGGAACATTACAACACAGGGGGATGGCCTTGCCTGTGAATAAAAACAAAAGATGGATTCGGTACATCACAGGGTGGAGAAAGACCCCTGCATCCATTCACTGAGGAGGTAACTTGCTGAGCATGGGTGTGTCAAGAAAGATTGGGTCCTGGCTCCGTGAGCAGAACTTTGGGGTGAGGATCTACTTTGCTGAGTAAGAAGGGTGACTATTAGAAAGTGTAGGTTCCAGTTTGCATTATCTGATTTTGTTTTGAGTATATCTGTGTGTTTCCAGCATGCGGACTTGTTTCGGTTTGAATCTCTGTTGTTTCTTAAACAACATTTCCTTTTGTTTCACTAGAACTGAACACGCCTGCTGTGTGTGGGATAGGAGCAGTGGGCTGATGGAAAACTGGTTAACTGGGGTACACTGTTCTTTTGGGAACAGTGGACCTGAGATGTCTGTGGGTGTCCAGTGGTCAGGGAGTAGGTACCACAGGGGGAGATTTTGAAGGGACCCGGTGGCTGGGCAGGTTCAGAGGTGGGTGCTTAAGCAGTTGACAGGTTGGCTGTCTTCGGGAACTGACATCCAGTGGGCACAGGCAAGACCATTGGACTGGAGGCAGGTAGCAACTTGACGACTCCCATCCCTGGGTGTCCTGAGAAACGTCGCAACAGTCATCCTGTGTCGGGTAGTAAACCACAGGGAGGGGCAGGGGGAAAGGCGAGGTATTTAAACTAAAGAACAATGTTGGCACAAGAACAGACAAAGGGGGTAAACTGGCCAGGAAGAAACTGAGGCTGGAAATTAGAATCAGGTTTCTAACCATCAGAGGGAGGTTCTGGCACAGCCTTCCAATGGAAGTAGATGGAGCAAACAGTCAAACCAGGTTTAAATTGGATCTTGCTAAGTTTATGAGCAGGGTTCCACTATAGGGTTGGCTTTGAGAGCAGGGGATGGGACTCTGTGACTAAAGAGGTCCCTCCCAGTCCAATATTCTTAATGATGTTCCTGCAGAACGGGCTCAGTAGAAGCCCATTGGGATGCTATGTTCAGAAATCAGTGCAAGACACTTGGAGGAGAGGAAGATGATCAGGAACAGTCAGCATGGATTCACCAAGGGCAAGTCATGCCTGACCAACCTGATTGCCTTCTATGATGAGATAACCGGCTCTGTGGAAAGTGGTAGATGTGATATACCTTGATTTTAGCAAAGCTTTCGATATGGTCTCCCACAGTGTTCTTGCCAGCAAGTTAAAGACGTATGGGCTGGATGAATGGACTATAATGGTGGATGGTGGATAGAAAGCTGGCTAGATTGTTGGGCTGTATGCATAGTGATCAATGGCTCCATGTCTAGCTGGCAGCCAGTATCGAGCAAAGTGCTCCAGGGGTCGGTCTCGGTGCCAGTTTTGTTCAACTTCTTCATTAATGATCTGGAGGATGGGATGGATTGCAGCACCCTCAGCAAGTTTGTGGTTGACACTAAGGTAGGGGGAGAGGTAGATATGCTGGAGGGTGGGGATAGGGTCCAGGATGACCTAGACAAATTGGAGGATTGGGCCAAATGAAATCTGATGAGGTTCAACAAGGACAAGTGCAGATTTAGTTGGGGTTGGTCCTGCTTTGAGTAGGGGGTTGGGCTAGATGACCTCCTGAGGTCTCTTCCAACCCTAATAACCCCTCCCCACAGGGGTGTTCCAGTCCCAAAGGTTTGTTTCGGTCCATTGTAGCGAGAGGGGTCAAGTACCACATTCAGATCTGAATTCGGATTCTGAGCTTCCCTGGACTTTGTGTGTGTTTGAATCCAGGGATTTGGTTCAGGCTCATCTCTCCAGCACTGGGTCCTCAAAAGCCAGGTTCCCTGTGGTGTCTTGAGTTGCTCATACCTAAGCTCAGCCTTTTCCTCTTGCACATTCATTAACTGTGCTTCTGAGTCCATCTCAAAACACACCAGGGCACCTGGAGTCTGATGTGTTATCAGGTGCACAGTGTGAGAGTCTCTGAGGGGTTCCCTCCTGCACTCATTACATTCTGACTGCAGCATGCAAAAGAGAAACCTTAGATAAGAACCCAAGTTTCCCAAGCTATCAGCATGAAGGAGGGACTCTGTTTTGCTGGGTTAAATTAAAGATCCTCCGAGCAGTTCAGAAGGCCTGACATGAAACATGAAGTATGAATTCCCAGCTGAATCCAAGTCACTGCTGCGTTTTGGCTGGCATGCAAACGGAGTTTGATTCATTAAAGGCGCTGAGTTCATTAGCTAAAATTATGGGTTCATTGATTCTGATTTTTGGGTCACAAGTTCAGCTGGAAGATAGTTTATGGGGTGACCTATGGTGGATCCAGTCAGTGGTGAGATCCTGGTGCTAGAACAGGCAGGACTGCAGGCAGAGAAGCTCACAGTCTCCCTTAGGCAGCACTGTTGGTTTATATTGTGGAAATGCATAAAATTCTTCTGCTACCATCACCTCCATGCCAAATCTTTTAAATCACATCAGAACCACCATGTCTACAAGACCAGCTTAATTTACCATTAAATCGACTCGGTGGAGTGAAAACAAGCCTTTGCTTTGAATACGTGACTTATGTACAAGGTGCTAACTGTAGAGCATTATTTAAATGCATGTGTCTAATTCATGCCTAAAAACATTTGGCATGGAATGAGAGAAGTCAAAGATGGAAAAAACCTATTTGGTCACCTTGTGCATCCCTTCCAATCAGTACAGGATTGTTCCTTGCAGTACAATCGCCAGTGCTTTGGCAGCTGACAAAGACACTATAGGCCCAGATTCTCAAAGGATCAGTGAAAATTAGGAGCTTAAATACACTTGAAGTGCTGGGCCCACAGACACTAATGCACAGAGAACCAGATACATACAAACAAACACTGCCTCTCTGGCAGCCCTTCCCACATGAGCGAGGGTTTCAGTATCAGTCCTAAATTGACTAGGTTACACACAAGAAGGCTTGAACCTCAGCTGGTGTTAACATCAGTGGAGTGAGGTTGGGGGGCACCAGCTAAGGATGTGACCCCCATCCTGCATACACATTTTCACACATACCTATGTGTTTAAACCCATGGGTGTTTGTCACAGACACCCCCCAGGAACAACATGTGCAGTTGCACCACGGACACACAGATGCTTGCACACCCAGAGATATCACAGTCTCTCAGACACATCTATGTACACTCACAGTACACACTTGCATACCCAGTTGTGGGTATATACACATTTACACTCCCCCAGATACCATTCCATGCATCTTTTGACACTATTCCAATTCAGCCAGGCACCGGAGCAAGTAAATGATTTTAAGCATGTGAGCAGCGTCGTTAAAGTCAAGGGACTACTCGTGCCTTGCTGAATGAAAGCCAATGTACTCATTGCTGTAATAGATTAATTATTAGTATTACTCCCAAAGACTCCAGCCAGGATCAGGGCCCCATTGTGCTCGATGCTGTACAGCACAGAGTAAGACACAGGTCTTGTTCTAAAGAGACTGCAGTTTAATGCAAGCCAATAAACATGCAATTAACAATAGGAGGGAAGTGGGAAATGAGGTCCTGGAATTACAATGCCAGACATCTAGCCCAAGGATTGTATTGTCTCCCTTGCATTGGGACAGGCCCACAAAGTACGTGTGCTAAAGGTTTTGTTTGGGGCAGTTATTGTCCAAAGCACATAGGCTGAGAGTTGCAAGACAGTGCAGGGGATTTAGCTGCACATTTCCTCTAACATTAAACCCTGCTTGGAAGATCCCAGGCAGCTTTACCATGGGCCAAATTCTGCCACCTTGATTCATTGGGCTAAATTGTGATTTGGACAGCACATCAGTGCAGCAGAGTAGGAGGAAAGAAGAACCCCCCATTATGTCCCAGGGGAACTCAGACCTTGAGCCTAAGTGTATGAGAGTAAACAGGGCTAAGAGCTCAGGAGGGGTAAGATTTTCAAGCACTATGCATCCAGTGTGGCAGACTGCTTTGAAAATCCAGCTACTTGAAAAATGCAGTGCCTAAATGAAAGCAGAGGAACATTTCTGAAAATTCCTTCTGAAAATTCCAGCCTTTTCCCATCAGAACAGGTGTGTAGAGAGGGGCACAGGTGGAGACTTAGTCCTACCCTCTCCATTCACTGGTTGGTGCAGCTAAGAGTGATTGTTGGTATAGGCCAGTAGAAAATTACTGGCCCCCAGGAGGCTGGTGGGGAACAGAAGGGAATTGTGATGGGGGGCAGGCAAGAAATTTTTTTCCCCACCTGTGAAAATTTTCCAAATTTTTTAAAAAATGTCCTTGTCCAGAATTGGAACAAAAATCAAAATCTTGACAAATTTCATGAACCAAGAAATTATTATTATTATTTGTTTGGGCCAATTGGAATGTTTCCCTTTGATCATTTTGAAAAGGATCATTTTGATTTTGCCCATTTGCTCTTTCTTAACTTTGTTTTAGTACAAATTTCAAAAAAGACAAAAGTCAGTTCAAACCATAAAACCCAAAGTTTTTCCATTGAAAAAGTCAAAATACAATCTTGTGACAATTTCAAAACTTTTTTTCCCGATGCTTTTTCAAATCAGGAACTTTCTTCAAATCAAAGTGGGTGACAGGGGATGGATCACTTATGGAATATAAGAACATAAGAATGACTGTACTGGGTCAGACCAAAGGTCCATAGAATTATAGAAAATTAGTGTTGGAAGGGACCTCAGGAGGTCATCAAATCCAATCCCCTGCTCAAAGGAAGACCAATCCCCAACTAAATCATCTCAGCCAGGGGTTTTGTCAAGCCGGGCCTTTAAAACCTCTAAGGATGGAGATTCCACCACCTCCCTAGGTAACCCATTCCAGTGCTTCACCACTCTCTTAGTGAAATAGTGTTTCCTAATATTCAACCTAGACTTCCCCTACTGCAACTTGAGAGTGTTGCTCCTTGTTCTGTCACCTGCCAACTGAGAACAGCTGAGCTCCATCCTCTTTGTAACCCCCCTTCAGGTAGTTGAAGGCTGCTATCAAATCCCCTCTCGTTCTTCCCTTCTGCAGACTTAATAACCCCAATTCCCTCAGCCTCTCCTCATAAGTAGTATGCCCCAGCCCCCTAATCATTTTTGTTGCCCTCTGCTGGACTCTCTCCAATTTGTCCACATCCCTTCTGTAATGGGGGGACCAAAACTGGACACAATACTCCGGGTTGGCCTCAGCAGTGCCGTACTGAGGGGAATAATCACTTCCCTCACTCTGCAGGCAATGTTCCTATTAATACAGCCCAGTATGCTGTTGGCCTTCTTCGCAACGAGGACACACTGCTGACTCATATCCAGCTTCTTGTCCACTGTAATCCCCAGGTCCTTTTCTGCAGAACTGCTGCTTAACCAGTCAGTCCCCAGTCTGAAGCAGTGCATAAGATTCTTCCTTCCTAATGCAGGACTCTGTACTTGTTGAACCTCATCAGGTTTCTTTTGGCTCAATCCTCCAATTTGTCTAGGTCACACTGGACCCTAACCTTACCCTCAAGCATATCTACCTCTCCCCACTGCTTAGTGTCGTTTGCGAATTTACTCCATCTAGCCCAGTATCCTGTCTTCCAGCAGTGGTCAACACCAGGTGCCACAGAGGGAACGAACAGAACAGGTAATCACCAAGTGATTCATCCCGTCGCCCATTCTCAGCTTCTGGCAAACAGAGGCTAGGGACACCATCTCTGTCCATCCTGGCTAATAGCCATTGATGGACATCCTCCATGAACTATCTAATTCTTTTTTGAACCCTGTTATATATAGACTTGGCCTTTGCAACATCCTCTGGCAAGGAGTTCCACAGGTTGACTGTGCGTTGCGTGAAAAAATACTTCCTTTTGTTTGTTTAAACTTGCTGCCTATTAATTTCATTTGGTGACTTCTAGTTCTTGTGTTATGGGGTCACCAAATGAAACTAATAAGCAGCAAGTTTAAAACAAATGAAAGGATTAGCTGTTCTGTTCATTTCCCCTGAAGCACCTGGCCACAATCAGAAGACTGGATACTGGGCTAGATGGACCTTTGGTCTAATGCAGTATGGCCGCTCTCATGTTCTTTCCCTTTTCCCATCCACAGTCAACAAATTGGTATTTTTCAGTTAAAAAAACAACAACAAATTTTTGTGGCAAAAAAATCCAGCCTGTTCCAACTGTGATTCTACCGGCCAATATTTCTTCCCTGGGACATTTTTGGGGTGACACCATTAGATGTTGTGTCCTTGTGAGGAAAGCTAGTCCATGGATTTCAGGAGGACCACTGACAGCTGAAGGCATCATTCAGCAAGTGCAGAGGAGAGATCAGGATCTGGCTCTGAGGGTCAGAACTCAGTGTAACACTCATTTGATAACAAATCTCCAGATTGTAGGGGCAATGGCAGAAAGGTTTCTTGTTTTAAAGAACCTTTTTCTGCAAGCAATGGTCAGCAGTGAAGATTAATGGCTTCTCAGCAGGATAAAGCCTGCACTAATTAGGAGAAGGGAGGCACAGTGCAGACTTATACAGCCTTTTTTGGACCCTCTAATGCAATTCCTAGCGAGCCCTTTTACATAACATGCTCTGGGCCCTTCTTCTTGAGCTGTCAACACTTTGGAAAGGGCAGAACACTAAGATCTCCTCTCAAAGCAGCCACAAACAACCACAATAATCAAGAACGACAACAGACGCAGGGAAGCCAGGACTTTAATCAAAAACAACCCCCCCAAAACAAATAAAAAAAATCAAAGCTGCCAAAACAACCCCAAAGTGGAACAAAGTGCAAACCAGCTGCAGGGGAGGAGAAGGGGAGCAAAGACCAAGAATAACACCAGCGACTCCTTGCAGTTTTGTTACCGGCTGCTCTGGCTCTTTAAAAACTTGCAGCCCTGTGCAGTGATAATAGTGTTTGGAGAGCTACAAGTGGCTGAGGGCAGGTCCAATAAGCGCCCTCAGCACCTCCCCCCGACCCCAGAACTCTGGTTACAAATCCTCGCTCTTTGCCCATGCCAGAAATGTATATAAACCCCCAGAAAAGCAGATGCGCTTGAAAAGACAGGTACGGGGGCCAGGGGCTGGGGGCCCCTCCACGGGCGCTGGCGAGGCGGGTGCTAAGGGCGCGCTCCTGCGGTTCCTGACAGCTGGATACCCGGGGCGAGCGGACGTAGGCGCGGGCTTTGGTTGTTTCTTTCCCCCTCGCATGCCTGGATCAAGCTGATCTGAAACGGACCCTCGCCTCGCCCTCCCTTTCGGCAGCGCCTGGGACCATGCTGCTGCGGCTGGGCATCTTTGGGCTGTGCCTAGCTGCCCTGCGCTCGCTCGGCTCCCCCCTGGAAAACGAGATCGTGACCCCGCTCCGCTTGGACCCGGACATCAATGGCCGGCAGTATTTCAAAAGGGGCCCGGAGGAGCCCGGCCCCCAGGGGGTGATTTTCCAGATCACCGCTTTCCAGGAGGACTTCTACTTGAACCTGACTCCGGACGCGCAGTTCATCGCGCCCGCCTTCGCCATCCACTACCTGGGCACCTCCCCCAGCGCGGCCAGGGAGCGCCCCGACCTCCGCCACTGCTTCTACTCCGGAGATGTCAACGCCGACCGGGAATCCTTCGCAGCCCTCAGCCTCTGCGGGGGACTCCGGGGGGCTTTCGGGTACCGAGGGGCTGAATATCTCATCAGCCCGCTGCGGAACGACACCGGGGATCGGGCGCTGAGGAACAGCCAGGGGGAGCACCTCTTGCAGCGCAGGAGCGCGCCGATCCAAGCCGGGGACCACACCTCCAGGTGCGGCGTGGGCTCCAGCCTCAACCCGGCCATCCTGCAAGCGCTGGAGAAATACAAAGGCTCCCAGCAGCCGCGGCAGAAGCCGCTAGACGAGGCCTGGCTGCCCAGGAAGAGTGGCCGCTCCAAGCGCTTCGTCTCCATCCCTAGGTACGTGGAGACGCTGGTGGTGGCGGACGAGTCCATGGTGCGCTTCCACGGCGCCGACCTGAAGCACTATCTACTCACCCTCATGGCCACGGCGGCCCGGCTCTACCGGCACCCCAGCATCCTCAACCCCGTCAACATCGCCGTGGTCAAGTTCCTGGTCATCGGGCAGGAGGACAAGGGGCCCAAGGTCACCGGGAACGCGGCGCTCACCCTGCGAAACTTCTGCGCCTGGCAGAAGAAGTGGAACAAAATGAGCGACAAGCACCCCGAGTACTGGGACACCGCCATCCTCTTCACCAAGCAGGTGGGTCTGGGGCGGGGGAGGGCACCGTGCCAGGCTTCCCTTCCCTGGCCCTGCCTGGGGCAAGGCCCTTGGCCAAGCGCAGCCCTGCGCCCTCGCTGCCAAAGCTTCAATTCGCTCCGCGCGCATTGCGCACAGCCAAGCCCCAGGCCCCGGGAAACCCGGCCGCGGCTCAGGTGAGCGCTAGGTTGTCCCAGCCAGGGCAGGCCGGGTTTGAGTCGTGCGCAAAAGCGCAGGCTGGGGGTTTGCAACGTCACTTCACTGGCAGCTTTTCTTTGCTGGTTGCTCTCGCCAATACGGTCCGGTTCCCCCCGGCTCCAGCCTCCCAGGAAGCGCTGAGAGCCAGGCACCACTAGCGAGGATCTAGCGTTGAATCTGCGGGTGCGCCTCGTGGCCAGTAGGAGGCGCTCTAATGATGATCTGTAAGGCAGCGCAGGCTAGTCCAGCTGAGCTGTGCGTGTGGATCTGGGGCATTAGCCTGATTCACAGTCCCAAAGGCAGGGGGATGCTGAATAACAGCCCTCCTCCCACACAGCCACTTACAGATTTCGGGCTGGGAGGGCAAAGGTGATGGAGCGGTCAGAGGGTCAGATTAGAAGTAGAGGGCAGGCCAGGGCTTCTGCAGGACGCATGGCATCATGCCATTGGCATGCCTGGAATACTATCTGAACAACAGCCCAGAAAAATCACTGTCTCAGGCTGAGTGCGGCCAGGAAACTGTTCATGGTCAATGGTTTCTCCATGGTGCATTTTCACCAGCAACCTGGAGGTTCCGGTTTGTTGGTATTTCGTATGTGACAGGAAGGAGACCCTCATGCCCAGCACTAGTATCTATCGCAGCTCCTCAGTGTCTGATACAAAACGGCGGCCGCACAGAGTTGGGGGTCACACTGGGGCCCCCAGCAGGGCACAGAAACTTGCTTCTCTTTGCAACCAGCATGAGTCCAACTGAGGACAGCCTCTGGCCCTGGTTTCTGAGCCTTCCTCCTCAGCTGGGAGTAGCTGGAAAGCTCAGTGCTGGAGCTGGGGCCGCGCACGGCACCTGCCAAAGAGAGAGAGCCTCTCCCAGCTTCACACTTCCTCTGACTCATTCGCTTGAAGAGCCCCAGGAGAACGCGGAACTCTCTCTCCTCCGTTGGTCCTGAGTGAATTTAGTGCTGGTGAAAGGTGTCAGATCCGTGCAGTCTGTCCACAGAACAAGCAGAGCACTGGCAGCGGTGGAGATGGCTTCCCCAGGGCCTCTGCAGCTGTGGTCTGGAGGGAGACTCTCAGGGGCTGCACAGAGAGATGGAAGCATTAGGCTTGATGTGTTTTAAGCTCTTTCTGTTTGCCTCATTCAGTCCTTGGACTCAGCTGATGTTGCCTCCAATGGTGCCAATGTCAGTGCTGTTGGGGATGATTATTTTGCCGCATGGTTAACTGTGCAATGGGAACAAGACAGAGAGCGGCAGCTCACTTTGCATGGGTCCCCAAAACAGCCAACAGATGGGAACGAGTGACTTTCAGTCACCGACCACTCGGACTGCATGCAAACAGATGACACGCTTGAAACTTCCTTGGAGAAACTCTGCCACACTCAGAAAGCCTTTGGGCTCCTGACTGCCCTCGATCCCTGTGAGGAACCCCACTTCACTCCATGGGAAATGCTTGCACACATCAAGTTTGATTTTTGCCCCTTAAAATACTCAGAATACTTCACCACAACTCGTCAGAGCACTCTGGGCTTCGCATTCCCTTTTCCATGGCTGCCGTTTGCACCTCCAGTTACTCTACTGGGCCTTCAGACTGACATAGGCTAGACTGTACTCTCCGCTATCCCTTTGCAGTCCCTATACAGCGTGTAAACCAGGACAGAATCTGCCATGGTAGACCAAATCCTCATCTTGTGTTGAAAGCAATGGGAACTTTGCCACTGGCTTCAGTGAGACCAGGATTTAGGTCAGCGGCTGTGATCCCATGTGGCTATAGATATTAATGGGGTGAGATGTTACTTGCTGAATTTGGAAATCACCAATGGAAGATGTCAGGCAGGAGAAAAGGGCTAGTCAGAAAAAGAGGAAGTGTCTATGAATACATGTTATCATGGCAATCAGCTACGGTGGGTTGGACAATAGGGAAAAAACACATTAGAATAGTGAAAGTGATTCTTCAATTCTCTTTTCTCTACTTCCCTCCCACCCTGTTCTCTTTATTCTGGGGGATTAGATCCCGGAGTGGATCAGTAACCCCTTTGGAAGCTGTGGAGGCATTTCCGTAGCTTGTGTCCTAGTAAGGCACTCATGGAAGGAAAGGATATTGATCACCGCAAGACTTAATGATCTACATGATATGAGCACCAGAGACCTGTGACAACTAGCAATGCTGGAATGGTGGCAACATAACCAGTGACAATTTCAGCGATGGAAGTTCATCTCCTCAGACCACGTCCCCTCTCTTTCAATGGGAACAAAGACACAGCCTGATCCAAAGCCTGCTGAAGTCAACCGCTTCAACTGGGCTTCGCATCAGGCCCTGTCTAGGTTAAGATTGTTGCAAGAACAGGTCGTATGTCGACACTGTCCCCTATTGGGCTAGATTCACCCTGGCATAAACCTGTTGAAGTCACTAGAATTACACGAGGGAGGAGTTTGGCCTTAAATATGCACGTGTTGCCACATTGGCTGCATTTTTTACGCGTGACAAAACCGTCCATTCCTGAAACCCCAATGCAAGGGCACATGATCAACAGAGTCATCTGCCTTCCCTGAACTCGTCCATCTGTGGTCTCCTGGTACCCCAGAGTTTAGCTCCCTGCCAAAAGCCTGTTACATAAACCCTTAACTTTTATTTTGTTTAAAGGCCAATTCGATAGGCAGTTTCCAGTTGTCGTCAGCAAGTCACTAATAGATGGAGTTGTCCTTTCTCAATCTGGCATCAGAAGCTCCTGCAAAGCTTTGTTTTCTATGATGTCAGTTGCTCTGGATTGCGGATGTGTCCTTGGTGAACTCATTTTGTGCATTTGCCAATTCAGGTCTGCCAAGCAAGTGTGAGCAAGAGATCTCGTTCTTCCCATTTTAGCTGGTGCTTGAACAAGAGGCCGTTGGAGCATACAGCATTAAGCTGCACTGCCGTCCTTATTGACTGCACCTATGGAATGGAGAATGGTTCTGCAAGCAGCATCCCGTAACTTGGCTGCACTTACAACCATCTGGAAACGGATGCTCTGCAGCTTTGTCCAGACTGACGTCTGCCAATGATGACCATGGAAGTTCTTAAAACGTCTACTGCCCTGTCGTTAAATGGATGGCTTTGGCAAACAGCTGTTCTCTTTACTGCTCTGCACCAGAGGCGGGAGAGGGTATAGAATTCCATTACCCTGGACGCAAGAGTGGGGAGCTTAGAAAACATGCAGCTGATAATGAAAAGCTCAAGCAGCTTTGAGTCAGGCAGACCCAGCTGTGTGTTTGTGGAGGGAGGACTTTCCATCCTCTGAGTTTCTGACAACTGCCGCAAGGTTCCCTGCAGCCAATTTGCAAAGCACCTGGAAAGACACTGATTAGGAATCACTGGGGAGGCAGCCAAGGCTGGAAGGAGAGATCCAGTGGTACAGTAGCACAGTGGTTGCATAATCCTGAGTTGCTTTAGTGGGGATAAGGAGAAAGCTGAGTGTCATATAGGATTATGGAGCCCATGGGAGATGGGACCACAGTCTCTGTGCTTGGCTGGTGAGAGGCAATGGCGTGGGCCCCACGTGGAGATGGTGGCATCTCTGTAGAGCTTGCCAAGCTGCAGCAATGACAGCTTGTGTAGGTTGTTCTCCAACACCCATACAATGGAGGGGGGATGAAAAAGGGCAGGCTAGGAAAGTCTAGGAAGAGACGGAGAAGAAATACTCCTTCTGCCCTCATGCACAGAGCCTTAGAAAGGAGAAGGACGGGGGAATTCTTATTCTATACTCCATTAGCTCAGGAGCTAGCAGATTCAGATGGTGGAACACATCTGCTGCCCAGTCCATCTCACGGTGGTGGGCAAATCAAAAAGAAGCATGAAGGCCCCCTGACAATCCTCTGTGATGTTTGGGAAAGGCGTGTGGGCAGCATGTTGGTTGCATCTGTTTCATCTTTCGTGAACTCAGCTTGGCAGGGTCAGAGAACGATCTAGCGGTTTGAGCAGGGAAGGATGGGCTTGATTTAGTTGGGGTTGGTCCTGCTTTAAGCAGGGGGTTGGGCTAGATGACCTTCTGAGGTCTCTTCTATGGTTCTAGCCTTGCTCTGCCGTTGACTCTGTGTCACCCCGGACAAGTTACTTCATCTCTCTGTGCGTCAGTTTCCCTATTTGTGAAGCAGCTGGGAAATACAGGGTTATGGTGAGGCTCTGTTCATGAGGGCCTTGGGATGAGAGGGCTGTTGGAGCAAAGTATTATCACCTTGTAAAGGACCAGTGGGCAGAGCCAGACAGGAGAGCTATGTCTGAATCAGGCCTGGAACTGGTGTGAAAGGCAAGATCTTAGTTTACTGTAAAATCCCATTCTTGGACTGGTACTAGTATCATTTTCAGCATAGCCAGGACGAAGTGAAATAATGAACATGACTTATCTGCGAACATTCTGCAAATCCCATTGGACGCAGCAGCTGTAACTGGGCTGTTTCCACCTTCTACCCTTTCCCATCATAGCCAGATCTGTGGGGATTTTAAATGGGTGATACTTGTGAATGCAGTTAGTATTTTCCTGGCTTCCAGTGGAATGGGAAAACTCTCCCTAATCCAGGCTGGGATGCTTTCAGCCCCTTCTCGAGTTCTGGTGGAGTCATGTTACAGGGCTTGATGCTGGAATCTCTGTGGAAATTCTCTGGCCTGTGCTATGCAGAAGATCAGATTAGATGAGCCTAAAGAATCCATTAGCATTAAGATCTCTGAGGATTCAGGTAGGAAAGGAAACTGTTTTTGGGGAAGGAATAGTTACTTTGCCTCTTGCTTTGGATTCTTCCTGCTATCTTTTTCCAACATTTAGTCTGCCTCTCCAGGCATCTATAAATTGTCATTCCCATAGTGCATAGCTCCTGCCTCTTCCCCGTAGTCCCAATAATAATCTGTCCTTGTGCTGCTAGTGCAAAATCTTCCTGCATTTAGGAATATGCTTTGCCCAGCTGCACATTTTGGGCTTGGTCCTCTTCTGTCTTGCATCTGTGCAAGGCGGGTACAAAACGCTGCTAGGCCTGGAGTCTCCACTCGCTTGCACCAGTGGTACAATTTCATACCCACACATTGCACAAGTGTTGACGCTGACACGAGGCCGTGGTGGGTTAGGCTCTTTGCCCTGCAAATTCTCACTCTCTTTTCTCCTTCTCATTTACTCCCCCTATTTCCTTCCCCTCCCCTTCTCCCTGACCTATAACCCTGTCTCCTCCCAATTGCCCCTCTCTCCTCTGTTCTTCATTCCTGCTCTCTGTTACTTTGGGAATCCCCAGATACATCCCCAATCCCATGTTTTGGAATCAGTTACTCTGCTGACTCCTCTTGGCCGCTCCTCTCACTCTGTGCCCCTCCATTGACCTTTCCGAGCCAGTCTGGGAGCTGGCTGGACCTCCAGCGTGCCCGGAGGAGGGATTCTCGGGCATGGCAGGTGGGCGTGGCACTGCCATCTGGCATTTCAAAGGGGAAAGGCACCAGGAGGCTGAGGTTCAAATTTGAACCCAGGCCTAGAGGTTAAAGGAGGGCCGGGTAAAAGCTTCATGTTAATCTAGCCCTGCAGGCAGCGGACAGGGTTCGCAGCAGTAAGTGGGTCAGTGTGTCAGTGCAGGTGTTCGGCAGGGAGCCAAGAGCGCTCTCAGCCAGCAAGGAAACAGGAACTCTTTAAAGAGCAACGAGCAAGGAGACTCCAGCCTCTTCCCGGTGCGTCCCCATGGCGCCCTCCCCACTTTTAACGGAGGCCGGCCGCCCTCAGTGGCTCTGCCTGTGGCAGATACTCAAGCAGACTTACCTAAACTACATCTGGGGCTGCTTTGCTTCTCGGTCCTAGGAGGGAGCAGATGAGCCAAGAACCGGGAGTAAATGGCTGTTCTGTGAACACTAGACAATCTTCAGCTCAGCACCAGGCCCTCGCCCATCGCTGGCTCCTTCACAGAGTTCTGAGAAGGGGCCCAGCATCTGGCTTTGCTTGGCCAGTGTGAGGCATCAGCCCTTACTTGTACTCATACCACTACAACTCTGCCCTGACTAGTAGTTTCCCGGTGTAGCGCTCCAGGCACTTTAGTATTGGTTAGTATCAATATCCCATTGTACAGACGAGGAGATTAAGCTGCAGAGAGTGGAAGTGAACTGAAAAGGGTCTCATGGCATGTCTGTGTCTCCTGACTCCCAGTCTAGTGCCTCACCCATTGGATGCTGCTGCTTCAGCCTTCATAAACATGCGTATTTCCCCTATATTTACCTTAGGCATTTAGCTGCCCCCTGCTGAGCACCTCATATCCTCTAACACATTTATCCTCAGACCGCTCCTATGGGGTAGGGAAGTGCTTTTATTCCTGTTTTTACAGCTGGGGAAACTGAGTTACAGAACAGTTAAGTGACTCACAAGACGGAGGCAGAGCAGGGACTTGAACCCAGATGTCCGGCTAGCATCCTAACCACTGGCCCATCCTACCAGGGGTGACATTCAGAAGCAACACAATAATGCACAGACTCACACCTCCTTCTGTCTGTGAACACCCAGACCCAGAGCCCTCCATGCTCCCAGGAAATGACAGTGGGGCTTTCCCTCTCTCCCCCAACAGACAGCAGGCCCTGACGCACAGGATTCCAGAGGGTCTGATCTCACTTACCTCAGCTCTATGCTGGTGTGGTGTTGATTTCAGCGGGGTTACTCCCAATGTGCACCAGTATGAGTGAAAGCAGTCAGGCTCCATGGTCATCTTGTTGCTCACTGTTTCCCTTGGGCAAGATTTAAAAAAATGCAAAAACAGAAGAAGTGAGGTGGAAAGTTAAAGGGCATAAAATAGGAGTGAGATCACAGAGATCCCACTTGCCTGGCAACACACAATCCTGCTTTATCTAAACCAGATTACATTAGACGAAGCTAAGGACCCTCGTCTCTTGTGGGAAACCTGGTCAGCAGCAGTGCTGTCTAGCAGTTAGTAGATCAGACCAGGGCTCCCCCTCTGCTGGAGATGAACCCCTCACCTCTCAAGGCAGGGCGAAGGGTAGGACTCTCCGGGGGTAGGGGGCAGGCTAGGACTCCTGGCTTCTAATTCTAGCTGTGCTACTGACTGAAGCAGGTCACTTACCGTATCTGGGCTCCAGTGTAAAGTGAGGCTCATAATCCCAGGGGGTATGAAGATTATTTCCCTGGTGGTTTGTTAAAGTGCTTTGAGACCACCAGCTGTGAACGTCCAAAGCACTGAATGATAGGAAGTGCCCGGGAGCTCCTTCACATTGCCATGACGCTCACCTGGCACATCGGTAAGTCATGCTGTTGATCTTCTGAAGCCAGGGACAGCCGCAAATAGAGCCAATCTGTTGGAGGAGTTGAGATCGATGCCCATCCTTGGCGGGCAGGATACAGGAGCCTGGCCATCCTGGCAGAAGCCGGGGCACGACTCCCTCTGACGTCAGTGGTCGGGGTCCATGCAATGGGGGTGCTTCCCACCCGTGATGGGGAGACTGTTGGCCGTAGGCCTATGGAATCCAGCAGGGCCCCGCCACCAAGAACTGACTGACCCCAGCACTAGAGGCCACTGCAACAGGTGGGGAGGAAGCTGGCTGGGTTTCCTCACATCTCACTGCACATAGGCCCCCAGAACCTAGGGCTGCCCCTCGGAGAACAAGAGAGACAGCGTGGTTAAGCCAGCTCTCCTGAATTCCTCAGCAGCCAACAGGGCTATCTTGGTGATGGATTTGCTGAGTGCCCTCCTGTAACCTGCCTGTCAGAGAAAGCGAGATTTCCCTCAAGACATATGAGCTACAGTCCTCAGCAGTCAAGGGGAGGAAGCTGTAGGAGCCTCCTGCCTGCGCCAGGCCCTGGAGATAAGCTGCCTGTTAGCTCCCTGCCCAATTGTGGCTTTCAGGTTCAATTTTCAGGTTCAAAGATCCAATAAACCAGATCAGGCTTCGACTCCCCCAGCTCCACGGTGGGAGAGATTCCCTGCCCTTTCCCACAGCCCGTCCTGTGAGTACATCCTCTCCTGGATTCCTGCGTCTCCCAGCTTGACCTCAGAAGATGATAAAGGGGTAAAAAATGATGCTCAGATTGTCACAAACAAATGAAATATGTCAGCGTGTAAATTCCAGGGAGTTACTTCTCCTCCCAGATGCTCCCCTGTGGGTGCACTTCAAAGGAGAAAGCTGCATAGCCAGGGTGGCTCCAGGGCTGCCTATAAGGGGAAAACTCTGTGGAGCTCTCAAGTGGAATCCGATAGGAGAGCCCTGGAGTGAGGCCTGCACTGGGGATGGGTCACCCTCAGTGACTCCCTCCTTCAGATTTTAATGATGCAGGAGCCAACCCTAATGAATGTCGTCTCACCGCACGCTCCATACCAGGTGCATACGGGTCGCCACCTGCCTTTTATAAATGGGGAAATTGAGGCACTGAGAGGTTAAAGACCCAAATCTTCACACTGGGCTACCAAAATCCAGATCATTGCTCTGGTTTCACCAGAGGCGCTGAGCCCTGGCAGTTCCCATGGACCTGAGCAGGAGCTGTGGGTGCTCAGCACTTCTGAAAGAAGGGATACAGGCTCCTACCTCACCCACCCCACCGGTGGAATTTAGATGGGATGCTCCTTGGGCCAGGGTCTGCGCTTACCATGTCCCCTGTGGAATGTCGAGCAGGCTTTGGGGTGCTAAAAGAGAATCCACACCTGGTCTGACTTTTGGCCCCTCAGGGTGAAGATTCTGGTTTAAGTGATTTGTCAGTGGCAGAGGTGCGAGAAGAACTCAGGAGTCCTGACTCCAAGTCCCCGGCTTGGATTGCAGTTCTTTCAGAGGGGAAATTTCCCTTCCCCCATGGCTGTGCATCCCCAGCATCTGTGTTATCTCTGTTACGAAGCAGACTATTAACAAGACTCCATGTGTTCTGGTTTAAGGGAATTCCAGGCCCTGAGGTAGTTAGCCAATCTGGGTCTGGTCGCCTGTGAGTTACAAATTAAGGAAGCAATTTATATCTGGCAATGGCACTGCCCAGCTGAAGTCTGTATACCAGCCTGTCTCCATAAGCAACGTCTGCTAGACACGGTCAGTCCTGGCTCCTAACAACTCCAGCAGAGCGATTGTCTTACGGCAGCCCCTGCTTGGGGCTTCTACCTTCAGTGGCTGTCACCAGTGCCTGCTCTCAGTGCAGCCCTGGTATAGGACCTGAGCCAAAGCCCACTGAAGTGAAAGGGAATCTGTCCAATGAATTCAACAGCCTTTGGCTCTGACCCATCAACCACTCAAAGCCAAGCAGAGGTGAGAGACTGACCAGTCTCCTTCCGCTGGGTCTATTCCAAAGCCAGGAGCTTCTCTATTGACTTCAGGGGGCTTTGGGTCAGGGCTTTTGTCCTTCTGAAACAAAAAGAAGACAGGTTCCCTCCCTCGGGATTTAGGCTGGGTCCCTCCCTAGCTATAGTGGCCTTAGAAGTCAGGAATCAGTGTCACTGAAGACTCAGGAAAATGTTAAATATAAGGTATCACTGGTGCCAGGTTTAATTTCAAATGTGTCATTTCATTGCACTGGAGAGCCCAAGATCGTGTGTCTTTTAGGTCAGCGAGCCACAAAAGTTTTCTGGCTCCTACTCAGTGTAAACAGGGATGCCTGGTTCCTACCCTGTTGTCTCCTATCGTTCTTGTTTTCTAGGGGTTAGTGCAATAACAAAAGCCACGTGCTGGCATCTCAGGGTCTGCAGCATCAGTGCAATTTTGGCCCACCACTAACTGGTCCAATTTGTCCTCTCCCCACGTTCCCTGCAGGATCTGTGTGGCGCCACCACCTGCGACACCCTGGGGATGGCCGACGTTGGTACTATGTGTGACCCCAAGCGCAGCTGCTCGGTTATCGAGGATGACGGGCTGCCATCGGCCTTCACCACGGCACACGAGCTGGGTAAGGGGCTGAGGTTCAGGGGCAGTGCCTGCCCCTCCCCTTTCGGGGCTGCTCCCTCATTTGTATGCAGCGCGGCTTTCGGGGGAACAGCATTTGGCTTTCTGGACCCACCCCTGTGCCTTGACTTCACAGATCTCCAAGCGCCATGTGGGAATCTGAGGTGCAGGGGAGCAATGTGACATGCCCCAGGTCACACAGGAAGGCTGTGGCAGAGCTAGGATAGAACCCAGGAGTCCTTATTCCTTGCCTACTGGAATGTGCTGCCCCACTGATAATAGAAGGACTGCGTTCGCTTGTGCAGTTTGCTGACTCTCCGTTACCCTTGCTATACAATGCTAGCGTCACCACGGGCGTGCGTCCATGAACCGCGCTAGTGTCTGATCTCCTGTGCAAGCCATTCATTCCCTGTGTTCTCATGCCTCCGCCTCGCACGTTGTCCCTCGAACACTTGCCAGACCATATCTGGTTTTAATAGTGAACGCCTCCATCCATCACTCTGTGGCTTAGAAAGCTGCCACTTTAACCAAACCCACAGCAGAGATGTGGAGCCCCAGGCTGTGATTGCTACCTGGGGGAAAAAAAAACCCATATCCCAAACCTGCTAATGTTTATGGCTCCATAATGAAGAGGGAAGAGGGAGGGAGGAAAGTCTGAGATGTTTAAAATAACCCTGATTTGCAGCCTCAGGAAGTTTAGACAATAGCCAAGTGTCCGGAACAGCTTTCTGGGGAAACTCCACCTCGGGGTGAGAAAGTGAGACACATCGGCTTTCTTCTCAGCGCTTCTGGGAGGCGGGAGAGGCACTGTTGGAAAACAGCTGCTAGGAAAGTGAGAGGGGCCAGTGCGGGCGGGTCAGCCGTCCCAGCTCTGTGTTGTTGTTGTTATTGCCACGTTAGTTCAGTTTCCAGGATTCGGGTGTCCTGAAATAACACACCGAGGCTGGGATGCATTAGGCACACACCTAAATCCGGAGACACTTGCAGTCTCTGGGGGGACTGAGCAATGAAATTGCTCCCTCTCTTCAATGTTCTTTCTTTCTTCCTTTCCTTCTTTTCTCTCTGCATAACCAGCATCCAGACATGAAGCAGATGGCGTGCGTTTTGGCCAGCAAAGGGCCGGCCCAGAGACTCCATTGGCAGGCTTCCTTACACGTGTTATAACTTGTCCGGGTCTCAAGAGTGATCTGATTTAAACACAAGGAATGGAGGTCATGGAGCCGATGGGGGTTGGGGCCATTGAGGCGGGTGGACAGGACACCCAGACCATTAACCACCGGGCTGCAGGCATTTCAGAGCTGTTAGTTCCACAAGCCAAAGGATTTCTTCTGACTTAGCCAGGATGGCCAAGATCTGAGCCGAGGTGACTCATTAGCATCTGGGAAGAACACGCAGGGGCAGAGGGGAGAGACATCAGCCGCTGAGGCGGTGGTGGTTTTGCTGTTACAACAGGGCCCATGTAGGTGTGGTGGATCATCAAAGCAAGTGAAGGCTCCGTGGCAGTAGCTAGAGCAGGGTCTGTGCCAGCAGTCTGTGGTGCAGCTTGCCAGGATCCTAGCTAGATATGTATATAAATGGAGACTAAGTGCACTACCCATGTATAGAGACCTGGGCAGATCAAAGCCTCCTGCTAGAGGAGAGGTTGCCTTGTGCTGAAGATGGCCTGGTGGTTCAGGCATGGGCCTCCTGGCTCTGCCCTAGGCTTCTTAGACTAATCACGTGGCTTCTCAGTGCCCCAAGTGTCTCAGCTGTAAAATGGGGATAATGGGACTGACGTGAATGGCTCTGAGATGTACGGGTGATTAAACGGCCCCACTCGCTCTTCCAGGGCACGTGTTCAACATGCCCCACGACAACGTGAAAGTCTGTGAGGAAGTCTTCGGCCGGCTAAAGACCAACCATATGATGTCACCCACCCTCATCCAGATCGATCGTGCCAACCCCTGGTCGGCCTGCAGTGCCGCCATCGTCACCGACTTCCTGGACAGCGGGCACGGTGAGCGGGGCATGCTGGGAAGGGGGACTTGGCTGCAGTTGCTGACGGTGGCTCATCGATATTGGTGTCTAAGGTGCCGCAAAGGCGTGCAGAACTTAATAAAACAGTTGGAGAGCAGAGGCCAATTCCAGTAGCCCCGAGCTCTGGCTGAGCCCCAGTGGGAGTTTGGAGGGGGGATGGGCAGCGAGGGCAGGTGTTGGGAGCCAGTAGCTACCTCCTCCTGTGACGGGACCCATGCTTGCTCCGTGGTGAGATTCGCTCCGTCCCAGGGCTCGGGGTCAGTGCAGCCCAGGCTTCCATCGTGCCTTCTCCCAGCTATGGGTCACCAGTCCCATTTCATCCGCTGGGACCCGGTTTAAAACTGGCCCTGCAGCTCAGGAGCTTTAAAGTGTTGAGACTTAGAGCCTTTGCCTCTCGTGGGGTTGTGCGCGTGGGGAGGGAGGAAGTGTCTGTGCTCCTCACACCAGATGTCTGCAGCCTTGAAGCCCTCCCCAGCTGAGCTGGGACGTCCCTCGGCTCCACAGACTCCGGCACGGTTCTCCCTTTTTAAACAGTTTACTCTTGGCAAGCAGTAAATCACATAAGCAGTAAATCACATAATCACGCAGGGGGTCAATAGCGGCTGAGGGCAGGTCAGCTTGGGCTGGGGCTAACTCAGACTAAGTGGCTTCTTGGTTTCAACCTGATTAAACCAAAGCCAGGTCAGGCTAGAGAGTCCACCTGATTCTCCCCACCAACATCCTCCCCCCACATGCACCTTCTCTATTGTGCTCATTGCTGTGGGGCTAGATACACAACTCCTGCAGCCCTCGCTCCTGGGATGCGTCTCTGAACAACTCACGGGCAAAACGCATGATCCAGAGGGGTTGGTTGAGATTTTCAAAGGCATTCAGCTTGAATGGGAGACATGTGCCTAAATCCCCTAGACCAATCTCAAAAGCTCAATAGTTATTTCTAAGTGTGAGGAGGGGCTGGCCACGGGCCAGTCTGATGAAGCTGCTCGTCACTGCCAGTTGCATTTTTAAGTGTTGCTTAGTGGACACCTGTACCCATAGGAACTGGATGGGAACCACTGAAACTACAATTACTGTTGATTAGAAAAATCATACAGGCCTTGTTAAGAAAATCCAGCTGTAGCTTTACTTGCTGGCCTCCTGCTGCAGTGAGTTCCACAAGTTATATGGTGCCAAGTAATGGGTCTGCCTGCACTAGCCACAAACGTCTGCTTTGCATGCTCTCCAAGGGTTGGGTGCAGTCACACCGTGTATTGAATGCCCGGTCAGTCGAATGGTCTCTCCCACTTAATATTTCTCTCACTGCCCCACAGGGGACTGCCTACTGGATCAGCCCATCAAGCCCATCTCGCTGCCAGAGGACCTCCCTGGGAACAACTACAACCTCAACCAGCAGTGCGAGCTGGCCTTTGGCCTTGGCTCCAAACCCTGCCCCTACATGCAATACTGCACCAAGCTCTGGTGCACGGGGAAAGCCCGGGGTCAGATTGTTTGCCAGACGCGCCACTTCCCCTGGGCCGATGGCACCAGCTGCGGGGAGGGGAGGTTCTGCCTGAAGGGCGCGTGTGTCGAGAGGCATAACATCAGTAAGTACAGGGTGAGTACCTGACTGCTCGGTGCTGGGGGACGTGAGTGGGGAGAGGGAGCGAGCATCATCGTCCTCAAACCCAGCGATGGTGACTGTTTCTCCAGGGCACCGGGCCTGGCTGCAGTTATCCAGGGCTCCTCCAGAGTGGATAACTGCAGCGTACTCCTCATGGAGCAGCCTCACCGCGGTGCGAGCACCTGCAAGGCTCCAAGTGGAGTTCATCTCCACGGCCACCATCCAAGATGCTGGCTGTGATGGTGGGTGCTGCTTGAACACCTGGCCACGAATAAGCAAACTCTCCGACTTGCTGCAAACAGGCTAGCTAATTCCAAGCACTGCGGAAAGTCAGCGAGCCGGATTGGAAAGCCCCCGCTTCCCATCTGTAATCTGGGAGGCCAAGCTGAGTCCCCGGCAGGTGTATAAACAGCAAATGTGCTCGTGGGGATGGAAAAGAGAAGGAAATGAACAATTATCTCTTGCAAAGGACTTGGGGCCCTGGTTCCTGGGGCTAAGGCTCCCCTGAACTTAGCTCTTGTCCCAGGACAGAACTACGTCCAAAATGTCACTCTGAAGCAGCTCTGCTCTCCCTGGCAAGTGTTTTTTTATGACAGTGGCTCATGTGAATGGCTTATGCTGGGTGTGGCAGAGTCCCTTCTGCTTAATGCTGGGTCCCCCGATCTGAGTTTTATTCCCGCCACAGGGAACCCAAATATTGTAAGACTGGTTGCTTTTGAAGAGACATGGCTGTAGGGCAAAGGAGTTTTCCTTTTAACACCCTCTCTCCTGCAGGTGGATGGCAGCTGGGGGAAGTGGACACCGTACGGCCAGTGCTCTCGGACCTGCGGTGGGGGAGTCCAGCTAGCCAAGCGTGAGTGCAATAGCCCAGTGCCTGCCAACGGAGGGAAGTACTGTGAAGGGGTCCGGGTCAAGTACCGCTCCTGTAACCTCAACCTTTGTTCTGAGTCAGGTGAGGCTTCCCCGAGGGACGGGACCAGCCGGGAGGGCAGAGGCTTGCCCTGGGTCTAGTTTCTAATGGGCACCGTTTAAAAGAGCTGTACGGGTTAAAGCAAATCACCAATCCCAAGCAGCTACCTGCTGTCCTGCTCAGTCCCAGGACAGCTTGGACAGATTTCTGCAACTGTTGTTTCATCTATGCACAGCAGAGCTAAAGTTAGAGCATGTGAAAAATATGCAGACTTTTTTTGGTGCGCAGAGAATAACTGTAATCAACAAGCCAATTTTCTGGAACGTTTTGAGCACTTGAAGCTGGTAAAAAATAAGCAAGAACATGTTGCAAGAAACATCAAACATATTCGGCAAGCTGTAGCTAGCCTCTCCACAACAACCACAGCCATGTTTGTAAGTTTAGGGACAATTTCACCAGAGACAGTGGTCCAGGTCTCCTTGGCCTTGCTGCTGTGTGCAGTCATTTGCAGCAGTGCAAAGTGGGAGTAAGCCACCAGCCTAGTCTTTAGAAGCCAACAGAGCATCGCCAGTTTACCCCAGCTGAGAACTAGGCCTGTCCATGGTAATACAGTGAAATATTACACACTGGATAGGTGGAAGTGATTGCACAGCTTGCAGGGAAGGGGAATATAGTGCTAGTGCATATGAATGAGAGAGAGAGATTATACACTCAAACATCACTACGTATGATGGTCACTATGAACCATCTGTGCTTTTCTGGGGGCAATGCAGATCACTAAGCCCAAGACAAAGCCAGTCAGAGCTAGGTACAAAGCACTGTTAGCTGAGGGGTTCTGGCTAGGGAACAGTCTTCCAAGGGAGGTCAGGCGCATCTAGTGTCTGAGTACCGTTAGAAAACGCTGCACAACTTTGAAAAAGCCACATCCCATAAGTGATACCGACTATACAAACCCCGCCTTCTATTTCCAACCCCCTGTCAACACCCGAAACACCTTCCCCAAGCAGAGTTTTGACCCCAGGAAGGGAGAGTCAAAGATTCCATAAAATCCTCTTGGAGCTTTGCTTCTCTTACTGGTTATATGTGGAAGTTGCCCAGATACAAAGGTGAATGGCAGCAGTCTAAAACCTTTGAGATAGATAGCTAAGAGCCCCCTAACATCCCTGCATAGTGTGAGACCAATATCCCAAGCTCCCTCTGAGCTTAGCCTTCTCACAGAATTCTTCAGCAGGACATCAGAAGGTCTGGAGAGTAAGGACTGATCTGTGCAGCTCAAGTGTGGATCCATTTGGAAAGGCCTGTTCAGTTAGCTTTTCCCTCCTCCTTCCCACCAGCTCCTAATGCCAGCTACTCCAGCTTCCTCCCAGCACATGCCTCTTCTAATGTGCCGGGGGAATTGCCTAATTCGCCACAGCTGGGCTCAGCCACGGTCATGGACAGGAGCCACAATCTCTGAAGTGAGGGGCTGCAGCTGTGTCCTGCAGTTTCCTCTGCTCAGGAGAGAGTGTTAACTCTTTCCTTGCCATCTCCTGGGTAGGGTCTCGGTGTCTCTTCTAATAATATAACTCATAGATGTCTACTTCAAGTTTTATTGCACACTGCTCAGAGGCCTTGCAAGGAGAGCCTAATACACAGATAAAACAAACAAACATAGTTTGGAATATCCATGGTACACCCACATATTGAATACTGTGTGCACTTCTGGTTGCCCTATCTCAAAAAAGATATACTAGAATTGGAAAAGGTACCAAGAAGGGCAACAAAAATGATCAGCGGCATGGAACAGCTTCCATATGAGGAGAGATTACAAAGACTGGGACTCCTTAGCTTAGAAGAGAGACAACTAAGGGAGGGGGAGACAGAATAGAGGTCTATAAAATCATGAACTGTGTGCAGAAAAAGTATTGTTTACCCCTTTACATAACATGAGTAGCAGGGGTCACCCAATGAAATTTCTAGGCAGCAGGTTTAAAAAAACAAAAGGAAGTATTTCTTCACACAACGCACAGACAACCTGTGAAACTCATTTTCAAGAGATGATGCGAAAGCCAAAAATTTAACTGGGTTCAAAAAAGAATTAGACAAGTTCACAGAGGGTAGGTCCATCCTTAATAGTCCAGTTGGAGACCAAGTCAGACCAGCCATCCCTTTGGAACCAGAGCCTAGCCACACTGGTGTAAATGAGGAGTGACTCCACTTAAGTCAATGGAGCAGGACTGGAGTAAGACCAGTTACAGGGAGAGAAGAATCCGACCCTGGGCACCCCCAGATTCCATGGTGCGATCCTGTATGGCTGATACTCCCTAGCTGAGGATGTTCTCTCCAATGAAATGCCCATGAGTGCTTTGTTTCCTTCCAGGGCTAGGAAAGAGTTTCCGAGAGGAGCAGTGCGAGGCTTTCAACGGCTACAACCACAGCACCAACCGGCTCACCGCCACCGTCTCTTGGGTCCCCAAGTACTCGGGAGTCTCGCCTCGGGACAAATGCAAGCTGATCTGCAGAGCTAATGGCACTGGTTACTTCTACGTGTTGGCTCCTAAGGTGAGCAGGAGAACAAACGGTGTGAATTGGGGAGCATGGAGGAAAAGTGGGGGCTGCTGTAAATTAAACTGGGTAAGGAGCTATAGGGAAACACAAGATCACCTGGAAATGAATGAACTGAAGGATTTTTTTTGACCTGGCAGGTGACATTTAGAATTCACTGCCCTGGAGGCTGTGATTCCAGAAAAATTAGCCTGTTCTTTGGCTACCAGTGTTATCATGAGGCATAAAGCGGATTAGATGAGAGGCCGTGTGCCAGATCAGCTGGTGTAAATCAGTGGATCCGGGCTAATTTACACCAGCTGTGGCTCTGGCCCCATGCCTGGACCTGTGTTTGTAAAGCATCCCGGATCGCATGCCTCTGGCACTAGAACAGGGAATAAAGGAGAACAACTAGACACTTCCCTCCGGGGACTCCAGCTCACATGCACAGGGCAGGGCCGGCTGCCAGACTTGGGACTGGGAATGTGGTGCTCACATGACACCGCCAAAGGGTTAATCAGCTCTCCAAAGCTGCTGGTTTGCAGGGTGCTGCCCTCAGGGTTAAATGAGAGGAAAGAGAGAGATGTGGCTAGAGACATGGCAGTCAGCAATCTAAGAGCACCATTGCATTTAGTGCCTCTTGAAGGCGCAGCCTGGAATGGAGGCAAAGGCGGCTTTATGTCCTCCAACACAGCACCTCCTCCATACTATCAACTTATCTTAGAGCAGCTGCCGGCTCAGTGGTACGTGGGGCTGTGATAATCCCACATGGGCGCCCAAAAGTCCTTTCTTGGAATGCTGGCGGAACACGCACAGGTGGGGCAAACAGCTTCTCCTGAGCGCAAAGTGACTTCATTGCCGTGCTCTCCCTCTGCCTGTGGGTAAACTTCAGGTTGTGGACGGCACCCCCTGCGCGCCCGACTCCACCTCGGTCTGCGTCCAGGGCAAGTGCATCAAAGCGGGATGTGACGGCAAGCTGGGCTCCAAGAAGAAGTTTGACAAGTGCAGCGTGTGTGGAGGAGACAACAAGAGCTGCAAGAAGGTCTCAGGCTTGTTCACGAAACCCATGTGAGTGCCAAAGGATCCCGCTGCTTTCCCCGTGTGCCCTATAAAATGGGCCTCAGAAGACACAGGGCTCATGGAAGGCAGGGACCAATCGTACTGTTTCCAGGGATGGAAGTTCTGCCTTTAGCTTCATGGGTAGAGCCTGAATCTTTGAAGCACAAGGCTCAGATTTCTAGGCTACTTTCAGGGGCTTTCAATCTCTTGCTCTGGAGGTGAACTGTCTACAGATGAACCTCAAATGGGTATGCTAGATCAGTGGCTGTCCACCAGCGGTGTATGTACCCCTGGGAGTACGCAGAGGTCTTCCAGGGTGTACATCAGTGCATCTATATGTTTGCCTACTACAAAGTTTTACTACAAGCTACATAAAAAGCACTAGCAAAGTCAGTACAAACTAAATTTTTATACAATGACTTGTTTATACTGCTCTATATACTATACACAGAAATAGAAGTATTTATATTCCAATTAATTTTTTATTTTTGTATGTTAAAAATGAGAAAGGAAGCAGTTTTTCTGTAAGAGGGTGCTGGGACACCTATGTATGGTTTTGTAAACAAGAAGTTTTTAAGTGAGATTAAATTTGGGATTAGGCAAGACAAATCAGACTCCTGAAAGAGGTACAGTTGTCTGGAAAGGTCGAGAGCCCATGGACTAGATGACTCAGGGGCTGATCCTGGACCAGTGACCCTTTCAGTTGTAGGTTTCTGAATCAAACCCAGTCCAGGCTGGGAGTGAGTGGATAGTTTTTCTGTGGCTTTCTAGTGGATTGTTTAAAATGAATGGTCACTCTCAGCCTGGTTCCTGATGGTCAGGTGTCTACATCAGAAAGACTCAGTATTAAAACTGCCTGCCTTGGTAGCCATTTCAGCAGAGGGACCAAGGAAACCCATGGAGACTGAAATCCTCTCTCATCACTAGAGGTGACCTCTTCAGGTGAGGCCCATTGGGGGTCAGGGAAGCCTACCCTGATGCTGTCCATCCAGCACCTCTTGAGGGGATTTCTCAGGGCCGGGAAAGTCTCAGGACAGAGCTATAAAGTTGCTGTCAGGCTGCAGAGCACTGGCAGGGCTGGAATGGCTCAGGACTGAGGTACACTGGAAGAGCTGTGGGGTCTATTGGGCTAGGAGAGGGGGGTTCAGGCAAGGGGAAGGGTCCCGGCAGAGCTGGGAGGGAGAAGTTTGAGAAGCACCAGCCTCAGAGACGACAAGTCTCACCTCTAAGAGCAACAGCTTATGAATGAAAGGCCCACGCCCAGTGATGTCGGTGGTGCTGACACCACCTCCCGGGTGGCTTGTCTGCTCTTCTCTTACAGGCACGGCTACAACTTTGTGGTGGTTATCCCAGCAGGAGCCTCCAGCATTGACATCAGGCAGCGGGGCTACAAGGGCCTCATCAGCGACGATAACTACCTAGCTCTGAAGAACGGCCAAGGCAAGTATCTGCTGAATGGGCACTTCATCGTCTCGGCTGTGGAGAGGGACCTGATGGTGAAGGGCAGCGTGCTGCGGTACAGCGGGACGGGCATGGCGGTGGAAAGCCTCCAGGCCTTCAAGCCCATCCAGGAGCCGCTGACCGTGGAGGTGCTGTCAGTGGGGAAGATGACCCCACCACGCGTGCGCTATTCTTTCTACCTGCCCAAGGAGAGCAAAGACGACAAGTCCTCTTACCGGAAAGATGGGAAAAGCCCGCCCGTGCTCAACAACAATGTCCTGAGCATGTCCAACCGCTTGGATCCGGGCAGGCCGAATTACAAACGTGTCTCCTACAAGTGGGCGGCAGGTGGTTGGGAAGCCTGTTCCGTCTCCTGCGGCAACGGGCTGCAAAAGCGCTCCGTGCACTGTCGCGACTCCTACGGCCAACTGGCCTCCATGTGCGATGCCGCCCAGCGGCCCATCGATGTCAGGATATGTGGCGACCCCTGCCCCATGTGGGAGGTGAGCCCCTGGTCCCCCTGCTCCAAAACCTGTGGCCGGGGCTTCAAGAGGCGCATGTTGAAATGCACAGTGCGGGCTGGCCAGCTCTTGCCTCGGGATCGCTGCAACCTCAGGAAGAAGCCTCAGGAGCTGGACTTCTGCACCCTGAGGCCGTGCTGACTCCTCTGGCACGGCTTCCAAAGAAGGCATGGTGTCTCTCTGGCTGGAGATAAATGGCTGGAGGCTGAACAGCAGCTGGGGGGAGGGAGAGGGGGAGCTGTCTGAGGTGAGGGGCCTGTTAAATAGGGCATACCAGCGGACAACGGACTTGTACACAGGGCAAGAGCGTGCATATGTGAGAGCGACCCAGTGTGGTGTTATAGAACAGGTTGCTCAGAGATGGAGTAAAATAAACATCTACCTCGAAGCTGCCAAACTGTCCAGGCTCCCTCCCCATCCGGAGGATGCTATGGGCGTGAGGGGAAGGATAGGAACAGGATCGGTCTCTGGGGACTGCTCTCCGGGATCGAACAAAACACCAAGGACAACAGGAGTGTGTTTCTATATCGCCATGGCCAGCCTCCCTCCAGGCTTCAAAGGGTCACACCCAATCCCTGAAACACTAGTGCTAGATGGGACCAAAGTGAATTACCATTGCAAGGATGACAAACTATACCGCTTAACGACCAGTGCAATAAAGTACTGGGGTCTATTAAGAACTGATGCTAGCAATGACTCCGCAGCTGATGTGTTGCTGCTCTCCAGACCTGGGCAGCAGTCCTGTCATGCAGGGCTGTATGCCTGTCATTGATCAGTGGCTTTTGCTTTTCATGTGTATGGACCGAACAACATAGATTCTTATGGTGCTTGATAGCCATATTTTTATTTTCCTTCCTCATGGTTGACGCAAACCCTGCGTACCTGGGGTAATTTTGTCATTTCCATTGGATCCTCTCAGAAGATGTTGCCTCTTTATATGGTGCTTTGAGAAGGGGTGTGAAGGGGCACTGTATCCCTGATACAACGTGGGTATGTATTTTAAAGAAACCTCTTTAGGCCAGATACCGTTTACACTTAGGTCCCTTTTTGCTGTGCTAATAGTGTTAAGGTGCTTTAAAACGAGCATAAATTACATTCCTGCAACCCCCTTCACACGGCCAAAGCTTAAAGGAATCTCGGTGTAAGTGAGAATATGGCTGTAATTCTACAAGGGACTGCACAATCGTGCCCCAGCACAATGCTTCCTGTTGGAAGAATGAGAACTGTTGCCAAGAGCATTGTATGTGTGACTGGCACAGGTGACAAATACCGAGTCTCTTTTTGAAATGGTGCTCCATGTAGGTCACTAACTGTCACTCCGTGCCCAGTACTCGCACTATCCTTCACCCTCTTCTCCTAACATCTTTGTTCAGGGTTATTTCTTAGGGCTTGCTCAAGTCCTGGTCTTAGGGTTGATCTAAGAGATGGAACTTCAGCTACATGGATAGCCTAGCTGAAGTCGAACTACTTAGATCTACTCACTGTGGTAAGTCAACAGCTGATGTTCTCCCGTCAACTCTGCTTGCGCTTCTCGTTCTGGTGGTGTACTGGAGTCAATGGGAGAGCGCTCAGCAGTTGATCTACTATAGATGTGATAAATCGACCCCTGCTGGATCGATCACTGCCTGCCGATCCGGCGGGTAGCGTAGACAAGCCCTCAAAATTGCATAGAGATCTTCGGTGCTGAAGTATAAAAGAAATGGGGACTAACTCCCCTCCCAGCAGCTGATCGTGTGGGTCTTTCTGGCCTTAAAGTCTATGCCATGTACCCTGCTTAAGCCCATCCCTACTTTTATAGGTATGTCTATCCTGCAATTGTGGAGCGTGATTACAACTTGTACAGACATACCTGCGCTAGCTTTAATCTAGCTAGCTCAGGCCCCGGAGCAGTGATGCTGCAGTAATGCATGTTTCAGCCTAGGCTCAGCAGGGGCCCAGGACAGACCAGCATAATTTCATTTCTCCAGCGCCGAGATTAGCGAGACTGAAGGTAGTTTGGGTAGGTCAACTCAAGCTATTTTCACACTCTGCGATTGCAGTGTAGACAGACTGTAAGTCTGCAAGTGTTCCCACTGGGACAACTCACTGGTTTAAAGTGAGGCATTTGCCTTGCTGAACTGGGGCCCCTGTGGCCCAATTTCTCCACTTGTTCAATGGGGATCATGATATTTGCTCATTTTTTGCAATGCTCTTTGAGATCACAGCATGGAAGATACTAGGGCAGGGGAAAGTATTTTTTATCCTCGGTCCTTATGGATTGTAACTCAGGCATTGAATTGAAGACCAAGCACCTTCGACTGCCAGAGAATGGCAGCTATCTGTAGCTCCTGCCCACCTTCTAAAGTGCACAAACAACTCATATTCAAGTGTTGCTTGGCAATGGGCTAATTGCCAATTCCCACCCCTCTGCTGGGCTCCCCCTGGCTCCATCATAGCCTTTCTTACCCACGTGTCCCCTTCCAGTCAACCCACTGGATAGGACACTCTTCTAGGGTGAGCTTGCCCTCACCAGCCCACCTCCCAAGTGTGGGCCCATAACAGAGCATCCAGATCTTTTGTTTGAGCACACAACTGTGTACTGAAGGGCACAAAGTCTGTCTTATAGGCAAAGTACTGCACTGAGCATCGTTGGATGTTTTGTCCAAGCTTTGCCCATGGATCGTTCTCCAGCCCCCCAGCCCTCTATTATCCAGAGGATTCCCTTTGATGTTGGGATGCTAGTAGTAGTTAGGGAATATTTTGCAAGGCAGCCTCTCCACTCTATGGGAAGATGATTCTTCCTTGCCCCACTGAAGCAAGTAGGAATTCTGACATAGACTTGCATAGGACAGGACTGGGCCCAAAGCTCTCTGGGCTTCAAAATAACCACAACTGGAAATTCAACAGAATTCAGATTTTTTGATTACCAAGGGCATTAGCCCCACCTAATGCTGGATTTCAGATCTTGGATCAAGGAACTATAGCACTGGGATTATAGACAGTTCTTCAATGGCAAAACCCCTTTTTGATGGACAGATTTAGGGCTTCTGGGCTGGATCTGCCTCTGGTGTAAATCACCATAGCTCTGTAGCTTTAACTACTCCATTGACTTTGATGGAGCTACACCAAATTACACCAACTCTCTCTCCCCACCGTCCTTCACAGATGCTGTGCAGAATGGGTGATGGGGTTTGTTGTTACCTAACTCCAGCTGTGATTCAGCACTGCATCTCATCCAATTTAAAGGCCATGGTTAACATTAATCCAATATCCTCTGGAAAATGCGCCCAGTCTCCAGGACAAATCAGCTCTTGAGTGTTCACTTTTCTTCCCAGTGTTTAGTGATCAATTAGCTTTGATAAGATAGTGTCAACTCTCAGCATTCCCATAATCTCTCATGATATAAAATTAGTATCAGCATAGGGAAGAGACAACTTGGACTGGTTGGTTACTAATTACAGAAGAGAAATAATATGTTTTAGTGGGAGAGAATCAGGAGAAAGGAACTGAAATCCCATTGGGCAAGCAGTTACCAGGATGGTCAACAAGTTCTGCACTAGGCCAGACTTAACCAGGCCTTAGACTAACAGTGTCTATATGTAATACTTCTATTTTACCTCTTTCCCTATCTCAGAGTCCTCCTGCCCCCATCCTTAGGAATATACATTCCATTTATTGGTGGGTTTTCTGTGTCTAGCACAGCGGAACCCCTACTGTTTCCAGTTGTGTAGCTGGTCCAGAGGGGCTGTCCTCTGTGTCTTTCCATTGAAAAGAATTGGTCCCCAACACCACCAAGAATTGTCACAGTCATGGGGGGCGGGGTTTGTTTAGGATTTTTTTGTAGTTCTTTTGCAAAATGTATGGCAGAAGGACAGAAATGCCTATTGTACTGGCTGCTTTGTGTATACCATGTATACTGTACATCAGTCTCTGCTGTTTGTGCATTGATAGCAAACCTGAAATAAAGTGGTATTTAAAGTTCCATCTGATTCTTTGGGGGTATGAGGCTGTGCAGTCTGTCTGCCTGGGAGCAGAATCTGGCCGTGCTCTCAGACTGATCCTACTAGGGTTGGACTTTTATGCCACAAGGGCGTAGTCTTCGCAGATGTTAAATGGCCACTAAACTGGGAGAAGTGGTAGACCCACTGGAGGGTAGGGATAGCATACAGAGGGACTATAACCAAATTAGAGGATTGGGCCAAAAGAAATCTGATGAGGTTCAACAAGGACAAGTGCAGAGTCCTGCACTTAGGATGGAAGAATCCCATGCACTGCTACAGGCTAGAGACCGAATGGCTAGGTAGCAATTCTGCAGAAAAGGACCTAGGAGTTACAGTGGACAAGAAGCTGGACAGGAGTCAACAGTGTGCCCTTGTTGCCAAGAAGGCTAATGGCATTTTGGGTCGTAGGGGCATTTCTAGCAGATTGAGGGATGTGATTGTTCCCCTCTATTTGGCATTGGTGAGGCCTCATCTGGAGTACTGTGTCCAGTTCTGGGCCCCACACTACAAGAAGGATGTGGAAAAATTTGAAAGAATCTAGTGGAGGGCAACAAAAATGATTAGGGGTCTGGAGCACATGAGTTATGAGGAAAGGCTGAGGGAACTGGGATTGTTTAGTCTACAGAAGAGAAGACTGAGTGGGGATTTGATAGCAGCCTTCAACTACCTGAAAGAGGGTTCCAAAGAGGATGCATCTAGGTTGTTCTTAGAGGTAGCAGATGACAGAACAAGGAGTAAAGGTCTCAAGTTGCAGTGCGGGAGGTATAGGTTGGATATTAGGAAAAACTTTTTCACTAGGAGGGTGGTGAAGCACTGGAATGGGTTACTTAGGGAGGTGATGGAATCTCCTTCCTTAGAGGTTTTTAAGGTCAGGCTTGACAAAGCCCTGGCTGGGATGATTTAGTTAGGGTTGGTCCTGCTTTGAGGAAGGGGTTGGACTAGATGACCTCCTGAGGTCATGTTCTATGATTCTATGAAGGTACACCCTAAGGAGTCTAAAGTTTAGTGTGAGGAGACAGCATGTATCAAACAACAAGCTTGGCTTACCTGTATGTAGGCTGGCAGAATTAGATTAGTTCTTAAATACAATTTCAGATATATTGATGTTTACAATAAAAAAAAGGTTAAAAACAATCAAGTTACATGTCTATGGTTGTGTGAGGGGCAGATCAGACAATTATTTGACAGTACAGATTCAAAAAGTTAGTGCTTTGTAACTGTTAAAACAGAGTTTACAGTGCAGCACCTTGGAGGCCAGGATGATGTTACAGACATTGATATTCCCTGGTACCTGCCAAAAAGATGTGGAAAAGGTTGTCAAGTAGCTGACTGGCTCAGTGTGCCAGAACCCCTTCTTGATGCTACAAAACAACAAAAAACCTTGGCCCTGGACAGCCTGGACAGCAGGACCTTCATCATTGGCAATGTGGAGTGACTTGTTTCAATACTCTGTTCAGTGGTTTGGGGTCAAATGCAGCTCCTCAGCTGACCTGAAAGTTCTCTTACCCCTACAGACTGAGGATCCATTCTGTGCTAGTTTCAACAAACATATCCATGAAGTAACAAAGAGACCTGTGGCACCTTAAAGACTAACTAAAATTTTAGAGCATAAGCTTTCGTGGGTTAATACCCACTTCGTCGGATGCATGCAGTGGAAGTATCCAGGGGCAGGTATAAATAGGTCGGCAAGAACCAGGTGGGAGATAACAAGGTTAGTCCAGTGAGCCTGAACCAGCTTGTTATCTCTAATCAGGGAGGGTGAGGTGTTCCTCTAGCAGCTGAACTGGAGGTGTGAATAGCGAGAGAAGAGAAGCTGCTTTTGTAGTTAGCTAGCCATTCAAAATCTCTATTCAGTCCCAAATTGATTGTGTCAAATTTGCAAATGAATTGCAGCTCTGCAGTCTCTCTTTGCAGTCTGGACTTGAACTTTTTTTGCTGCAAAATGCTGACCTTTAAATCTTTTATGGCGTGTCCGGTGAGGTTGAAGTGCTCTCCTACAGGTTTTTGAATATGGCCATTCCTGATATCTGATTTGTGTCCATTTATCCTTTTTCATAGGGACTGTCCAGTTTGGCTGATGTACATAGCAGAGGGACATTGCTGGCACATTATGGTGTATATTACATTGGTAGATGTGAAAGAAACTCTGGAAGAAGCTCTGGAAAGAAACTTCTTTCATGGGAAAGAAACTCTGGAAGAATTCCACCATGATTTCAACAGCTTCCACCCCACCATCCACCTCAGCCTGGACCAGTCTACACGGGAGGTCCACTTCCTGGACACCACGATGCAAATTAATGACGGCCACATCAACACCACCCTATACCGAAAACCTACCGACAGCTATGCCTATCTTCATGCCACCAGCTTCCACCCCAGGCACACCACACGATCCACTGTCTACAGCCAAGCACTGAGGTACAATCGTATTTGCTCCAACCCCTCAGACAGAGACCAACACCTACAAGATCTCCACCAAGCTTTCTCAAAACTACAATACCCGCACAAGGAAATAAGGACACAGATCAACAGAGCCAGACGTGTACCCAGAAGCCTGCTGCTGCAAGACAAGCCCAAGAAAGAAAACAACAGACCACCACTGGCCATCACCTACAGTCCTCAGTTAAAGCCTCTCCAATGCATCATTAGTGGTCTACAACTCATCCTGGACAACGATCCCTCACTTTCACAGGCCTTGGGAGGCAGGCCAATCCTGGCCTACAGACAACCTGCCAACCTCAAGCATATTCTCACCAGCAACAGCACACCGCGCCATAATAACTCTAACTCAGGAACCAATCCATGCAACAAACCTCGATGGCAACTCTGCCCACACATCTACACCAGCAACACCATCACAGGACCAAACCAGATCAGCCACACCATCACTGGTTCATTCACTTGCACATCTACCAATGTAATATACGCCATTATGTGCCAGCAATGTCCCTCTGCTATGTACATCGGCCAAACTGGACAGTCCCTACGAAAAAGGATAAATGGACACAAATCAGATATCAGGAATGGCAATATTCAAAAACCTGTAGGAGAGCACTTCAACCTCACCGGACACACTATAAAATATTTAAAGGTCAGCATTTTGCAGCAAAAAAAGTTCAAGTCCAGACTGCAAAGGGAATCAGAGGGGTAGCCGTGTTAGTCTGGAATTGCAGAAGTGACAAAGAGTCCTGTGGCACCTTAAAGACTAACTAAAATTTTTTCAGAGCATAAGCTTTCGTGGGCTAATACCCACTTCGTC